>JAVKPL010014204.1:0-79711 GCA_032173675.1 Gastrolobium villosum
ACTTTTTTGGTTATTTTGCACACCCCTACTTTTTTCTCTCTTTGCTCATGGGCATGGCTAAATACTTTAAACTCTCTCACGCCTCTGTTTGACATTATGCTAGCTACTGCAGGAGTAAAGTTCTGCGCCATGACTTCGCAGAAAAAGTTGGCAGAATTTTTTAGTTAGTTGCAGAAAGTAATAATTTTCTTAATTTAATACGAGCAATTGGTAAATTCTTGAAATTCAGGGGTTTTATAAAAAAAATTGTTGTATACGCTGGTACACCCAGTGGTAGTCCGGCTTATGGGATAATTATTAAGTACCATGCCATCTTGCCGGTAGATAAATATCCCAGTTATCTAACTTGAAGTCAAATTGTTGGACAGTAAATCATATATAATATGGGTTTTATAAGAGTTATGTGGTAGGAAAAGTGTTTGTGTTATGTTATAGTGATTCGTTTTGCGTGTCAGAGTTTTTTTTTTTGCTGCGGGCCCCACAAAATGTTGTGAGTGTAGGAAATTTTTTCTTGTCATGTTAAATTATAGATGATAAACCCATGTAATATAGTTTACATTCTACAATATGATAGTAAAAGTTACTTTACTTGCGCAGGCTGTTGCTGCTTCATTCTGTTTCACAAACCCACCGAAGGTCAATCTGAATATAGATAGCAGTGCTTCAAAGCATAGGAAGAAAATACGCAAATTGTAAGGAAGCATTAGCAGGAGACATGTCACCACTTTATAGTGAATGCGATTCCCATCTCCAGTCAACCACAAAACCACCGCCTCCCCTCCCTCCACAACAGAAAGTTTCGGTAGGAACCCCAAATTTATATTGTGATATGTATTCCGTAACTTCCACCGATCCCAATTAATTTGGGATAAAGATGATGTTGATGTTGATGTATTCTGTAACTTCGTCCAATATTTAGGTTATTAGATGGATCGGAATTTGTCAACTGGAATGTGTTATGAGCAATTTTGAACTGTAATATTCGACATGATCACACCGGTTTCTCATCCAATGTTTCCATTTGTAAGGTTTTTTTATTATTATTTATTTTCAAGTTAATTGGTCTCTTGTTCATTAGTAATTGCCAAGTATTACTTTCCTATTCTGATGCAGCTGTTGGTCTTTCAAAATGCAATTCGTGTACCAATCAAAATACAAAACATAACATTTTTTTTTACATACTCTCTACTTTTTTGGTGTTTTTATTTGATTCATAAATTATATGACTAGTTCGGTTCAAGCACCTTGAATCTATATAGAGACTAGTTCTTGGAATACTATTTAATTCATTTTCAATACTGAACTGAGACTGTTAGGGGAACAAATATTTTATCATTAGTCGATTTTTGTTAGTCTTTTATCTCAACTTTTATTTAGTATACTTCACTTTAATGTAGTTATACAATGGTGATATTGTTTCTGTTGACTAGTTTTATGCAACATATAAAAAAATGGTTGAGATTTATTAAGGAAAAAAGATAAAAAGAAAATAAGTGAGTTTTATCCATTTTTTTGTATGTTATGAGATAAATTATTTCATGTAACATATGAAACAATATTTCCTTATACATATGGTCAAGTCATGTCCATATGACAAAAAAGCGTGAAACTCGGATAATTCTATCTCTTTTCCCTCCGGTTCATCTATTATGTTTTCTCTTCCCCTAATGGATTCTCATGTGTCTCAGATGGTTTGATTATATATTAAATGAGACATGAAATGATCTATTTCTATGTTTTTCCATCGATACTCTTCCTTATGACCTTGCTGGAGTTATCTCTCTCTCTCTCTCTCTCTCTCTCTCTCTCTCTCTATATATATATATATATATATACACACACACAAAAAATAATATACAATAATAAAAATAAAAAAATAAAAAAGCAAAAACACTAAATATTCTTACAGAACGAACATTCATTATGCTTAATATCTTCTTTTTTTTTTTATAATAATGCTTAATATCTTTAGTTTGGTCTGGATTTGTATTCACCCTCTCCTTTATTCAAGTAGTTTTTTCTTCACAAAATTACTTAAAGTCTATGCTTTTTTAATCAAATTTTAGATCTCATGCAAGTGATACACGTACTCTTCTTTTTCTTAGCTTTCATTTGGCAAGTATACAAGAAAAAAATCGACAATTTTTTGCGCAAAAGTCCCTAAAGCTTTTTGGGAACAAAAAAGCACACACGGTAACCTGATCATGAGATGATTCTCATGAAACAAAATTCCCACAAAAACGACTTACATAAGTGAATCAAGAAATTCTAGAATATTATAAAAAGGAAATATTTAGATTTTAGATAAACAAAAAGTAATTAGACAAAGTAAATCTCCTTGGATTTGTGCTGTTATGTCCAGAATGCATTGGAAAATGAAACAAGTGAGCCGCAATTAATTTTAAACCTTTAAATAAACTATTATAATGGATAAGATATTCTTCATGCAATATTTAAATATTTATTTGGAAGTTTACCAAAAAAAAAATTAATTTATTTGGAAGGTTATATGATGCTTATAACCTGAACATGTGTAATGAGTAATTAAGAATTTTTCATGTTTTAAGAGAGATTAATTAAATAAGAAATCTAATTTTGAGAACCATGTCATTTTTCAGATAAAAGTGCAAATAATGAAAGTTTTGGGATAAAATCCAAATATGTAAAAGTTACATGAAACTTTGAAATTATTAATGCGAAACTAATTTATGATGTTTATGAGTAGCACATGTTAGAAAAATGTTAAGTCATGGCTAGAAGAGTTAATATGAAAGCAAGGTCATATAAGTAAATAACCAAGTTGTCATTGTTGACATTGTCAAATATTGATTAAGTGAGTTAAACGTCATTATTTGTAACAAAACACTTCACTTCCGTCGACAATCATCTTCCCCGTATCGATATCTTCCATGCTTAGTGAGTTTCAAAACCTAGAGCGAGCTTGATTGGATGAAATGCTTAGCTTCTTGAGTGAAAATTGCTTAGATTTTCACTAGGATCAAAACACTCCAATTAGTTTCAAGATAGAGGCTTTGTAGAGGAAGTTCTTTTCTTTCAAAGTTTTGAGAGATTATTGGTTCTTGGAGTTTCAAGAGTGTTTCAACTTCTTTGAGCTTGTGAAGTTCTTCTCTTAAGCCAAGTGAAGAAATTTGTGGTGAGTAAATTCCATTTTGTTCAAGTTTTCATGAGGTTTTGACAAATCTAAGATTTGTATGAACAATGATTTCAAAATTTACGAGGTTGGGATGAATTTTGATGGCTGGTTTTGTGTTGTTGATGACATAGAGTTGAGCCAAGTGATATCTTGGTAGAGGAGCATCCGTTCAGGTCATCTTTGGATTGAGACTTAGTCTCTTGAACCCTAAAGAAAAAGGTGAGTTTACGATTGAGTATTTATGTATGATAAATTCTAGACATTGACTTAATAGTTCATGTGTATAATGATCACTTGCACACCTCTGGATAGGTTGTTCTAGTGTGAAGTTTGGTGATTCTCTCCTTGAGGTAGAGAAAAGCTAGGAACGAAAGTCTGCAAAAGAGTAAACTTCTAAGACTTAGGGTTAACCCCTCGGTTTGTTCCACCATGCTCCATTGGAGTAATGGTTGAGTGATGAATATGCATGATAGTGGTATGACATAGTATGGTGCATTGTAAGATGAATGCTTTATGATGAACGATGATGAATGTTATTACTATATGTTTGAGATGTATCTCTGGCCAATAAATTTATGTATGTATGCAATTACTTTACTTGGAGCGAGCCCTTGAGGAACTCCTTGAGACCAGATATCTAAGAGACATATATTTTTCTTGAAAGTATATTGCATGTATGAACTTTCCTCGGAGCGAGCCCTAGAGGGACTCCTTGGGGCTTAATGCTTATGAGACATAGATTTCTTATGAAAAGATCATACTATAGGGAATGAAAGAAATGGCCTTGAAGGTCGTAGGCATGTGAGGATGAAAACAAAAAATTTTCAAAGAGGAAACACACATACCAATCAAGATACATAATCTAGGACAGAGAGATACCTTGTTCGTAACTCAAAACTCAAAGGTGATCAGTGTTAGGCTTGAAGGTTCAAACCCTCTAATGTTGATCCACACCACCCTTTGTCAAGATGGAAGAACTCTTCTTGAAAAGCCACCAATTTGAACACCACAAAGGAGCAAGCTAGGCGTCCAATAGGAGAGAAAGAGGCTTAGGTTTCAAGGCGTTTAGATGAGTGAATTTCCAGCATGAAGACTCACAAAGTGGCGCATGGAATGGAGGAGAATTGGCTAGGTTAATTTTTGAAAAACCCTTAAAGAGAACCTAGCAAAAGGAAGCACTTAAGGAGATGAGAGAACCATGGATTTGAATTAGATTTTTCTCCCAAAAATCTGACCAAAGTTGCGCCCCTTTCGTGGAGGAATGAGTGAAGTTGTTGCAATTCAAATCTAACCAACAACCTCCTTTCCTATCCTCATGAGACTAAGTCTATACCTAGTCAAAAATCTGATTTAATGACCATCATATGGTGCGCCCCTTTGGCCCAAAATGTAGTCCAAATACATTGAGTAGTTGCAATTCAAATTGAACTAACTCACTTAAATATTCTCTCAACTAACCAAATCTGATTGGAGCTTAATTGGTTGAATAAATGATCATCACAAGGCCACCAAATTAGCGCCCCAAATCATCTTTGATGATATCCGAAGATCTCCTCTTGATACTTGGGATTTGATCCATCAAGATCTTATCTTATCTTTTTGTTATGAAACAACCTTTCATAGCCAATTCATATTCGAATTCAAACATTTAAATTCAAAATTCAAATTCAAAATTTAAATATTTGATAATTAATTTAACTAATTAAATTAATTAATAATGTCCTGGACCATCCAAGCTCATTACAACAACCATGCGCCCTTTCCCTCTTATGTGGGCATCCAAATTTCTTCTTCGGCTAACAACCATTATTAGGCCCAAGACCTTTAATGCTATATTATCAAGACAATAAGCTGTTAGTGTGTGACCCATTAGGCCCAACATAGCCACTAACATAAATGGGCTTGGGCCCAAAAAGACCACAACCCATTTAATGACAACACAGAGCACTAGCAATGCTTTTTTTCCCCATAGCTAGTTAGGTTAATGACATGATCATCCTATTAAATATATTTGGTTACCGTATGTATTTCCTTTCGTCTCGGTTACCTTCCCATTAAACCTAGGGTGAGGAGATGTATCAACCCTTGCGGTTTAGGGTAAGCTTTAATTCGAAATAGGGAGTCTTCAATTTACTGACTCTAAAGGAAGATCATCTCATGATCTCTTTTACTATGCATAGATTCCCGAGTCCCGTAAATGTCATCCCAATTTCTCCGGTTTAAAGATAACCTAATCCCTTACAGAGATTTGACGAATTCCTTCATCTTATCACCCTGGGCTTGTGTTCTTTCAGGATATGCCCAAAGTCATACCTATGAATCTCCATGTTTCAGGAAGACGAGGTATACAATCAAAACATGCTTTCTAGAACACAGTCTAGGTGAAAACTTCTGGTCTAAGGAAAAACATACCCGAATATTAAGAGACTGCTCTAATGATACATTTTGTAAGATTTTCTCATAGAGTCTCTTTGTGGGTCTATTTGGTGCGAGCTATACCCTTATAGGTCCACCCATGACTTTAGATAAGACATCTCCATATCTGTAGCTCATGAGGTCTTTACCTTGTATCCGAATACAAGTAGATAAGTCGTGCTAGGTTTTGAAGCCAAAGGCCAACAACATATGGTATACAAACTTCAAAGGTCGATATATGGGCTAAAGCAAGGATCACGGAGTTGGAATATTCGTTTTGATGAAGTCGTTAGGAGTAACGGTTTCATCAAGAACGAGGATGAACCTTGTGTTTACAAGAAGGTTAGTGGGAGTAATGTCATTTTCCTGGTACTTTATTAGATGACATATTACTTATAGGAAATGACATCCCCACATTACAATCAACTAAAGACTAGCTTTCAGAAAGCTTCACCATGATGGATTTGGGAGAAGTGACCTTTATACTTGGTATAAAGATCTATAGAGATAGATCCAAGAGGCTGCCGGGTATATCTCAATCCACGTATGTTGACAAGATGCTAAAGAGGTTTAGCATGGAAGGGCTGAAAAGGGATTTTCTTCCCATCAGTCATGGGGTACATCTTTCCAAGACTATGTGTCCTAAGTCACAGCCTGAGAAGGATCGCATGAGTGGAATTCCATACGCTTCGGCTATTGGATCCATCATATATGCCATGATATGTACGAGATCAGATGTCCCATATGCTTTGAGCATTACGAGCAGATACTAGTCTGACCCTGGTGAGGGTCACTGGACAACAGTCAAGACCATCCTTAAGTACTTAAGAAGAACTAAGGATGCGTTTCTGTTCTATGGTGGGGTGGATGAGCTTTCAGTGAAAGGATTCACTGATGCCAGCTTTCAGAGTGGAAAAGATGACTACAAGTCACAGTCAGGGTTCGTATTCACCTTAAATGGCGGGGAAGTATCTTGGAAGAGTTCCAAGCAGGAGACTACAGCAGATTCAACGACAGAAGCTGAATACATAACTGCTTCAGAAGCGGCTAAGGAGGGTGTGTGGATCAAGAAGTTCATATATGAACTAGGGGTGGTTCCAAGTGTGGATGAGCCCATACAGTTGCTTTGCGATAACACAGGAGCCATTGCGCAGTCAAAGGAACCTAGGTCTCATAAAAGATCTAAGCACGTGCTCCGCAGATATCATCTGATTAGAGAAATCATTTATAGGATGGATGTAAAGATGGATTATGTTCCCACTGATGATAACCTAGCCGATTCTCTGACGTAGACCGTTTCTCAGAGAAAACATGATAGTCATTATGAGGCTTTGGGTATACGACTTAGGTTAGATTGGTTCTAGGCCAAGTGGGAGCTTGTTAGTATATGGATGTCCTATAGACAATCTTTTGATTAGATTAGGACATATATGGACCTTTTATATTGTCGCAAATAAATATAAGCACTCTTTATCCTGTTTCATATTTTCTCGATATTATTGTTAATACTATATGAGTAACTGGATAAACCCATTGGAATAGAATAGGTATCTCTTGAGTATTTGTGATGAGATCATGAGGATTCAAGGATACCAGATGTTTGTTCCTAATTTTATGTTCCTAGTCTAGAGACACTGAGAATTATACTGGGTACTATGACTTAGGTCAGGGTTACCTTCTGGGTACTACATTTTAAGATGAGAGAACCATGGATTTGAATCATATTTTTCTCCCAAAAATCTGACCAAGGTTGCGCCCCTTTTGTGGAGGAATGAGTGGAATTGTTGTAATTCAAATCTAACCAACAATCTCCTTTCCTATCCTCATGAGACTAAGTCTATACCTAGTCAAAAATCTAACTTAATGACCATCATATGGTCAGCCATATGGTGCGCCCCTTTGGCCCAAAATGTAGTCCAAATACATTGAGTAGTTGCAATCCAAATTGAACCAACTCACTCAAATATTCTCTCAACCAACCAAATCTGATTGGAGCTTAATTGGTTGACTAAATGATCATCACAAGGCCACCAAATCAGCGCCCCAAATCATCTTTGATGATATCCAGAGATCTCATCTTGATACTTGGGATTTGATCCATCAAGATCTTATCGTATCCTTTTGTTATGAAACAACCTTTCACAGCCGATTCAAATTCAAATTCAGTTATTTCCATTGTTTCTTGTTATGGATGGCTCGATATAAGGTTTTTGCATAAATATCTCATCAGAAGATTTGCATAAGCAACATGGCTGAAGCAGTCCTTGTTGACTGAAGTGTTTTCTTCAAAGTGAAGGCTTTAAATGTGGGCTTTCTTTATGGTGAAGGCTTTGCAAGTGGGATCTTATATTTCATGTGAAATCAGAAGTCCCTTAGCTCATTGCTTATGCTGAAAGCATGAATAGCGAGATGCATAAGTTTACGGGATGAATTATTTGTTTGTCAACTCAGAAGATTCATTTCACTTTGCTTTTATTTTGTAATATGGTATGTATTCTGATATATATATATATATTGTAATTTATATGTTTGTGTATCTTTCTATTTGTATGCTTTTATTTCATTCTAGTGGATACTTTTTGTTTGCGAGATGCTTGGTTATTTGTGCAAGATGACATGTTGTTTTAATGTTCAAGTTCTTGAGTGCATTTCTTCGTCTTAAGGTTCATGCCTTAGGGTAGAGCTCAATTCTTCATTCTTGGATTCCAAAGGTTCACGCCTTAGGTACTAATCTAGGGTTCAAGTCCTAGATTAGCGTTCAATTCTTCACATTTCGATGCCTAAAGTTCACGCCTTACGTACTAATCTAGGGTTCAGGCCCTAGATTAGCGTCCAATTTTCTATTTTTCTATAGGGTTCTACCCCAAGTTCATTTTCTTTGCGCAGGATGTCTCCGAGTGCTTGTTTTGTAGGCGATCTTCAATTTTGACGTGGGTATCTTGCAAATTATGTGACATACAATATTGCAAAAAAAATAAAAGAATTTTAAATTGTCATACCATAGCGCTCCCTTAATCTGGAGCTCAAGTCAATTCACTGAGTTAGGGATGAATTTTTTAGTTTTCATCCCATAGAAGGTGTGCTTAGGATGCACTTTTTTCGTTCAATACTGTAGCATTTATCATTCAATATTGTAGCGTAGTTTTCTTTAGCTTCTTCTAAATATTTCTGAGTTGTAATCTGTCATTCTCAATACATGACAACCTATTATATTTTAAGGCTTGTTAATCAATTGAAAGTAGCAATGCATCTCATGTTGCAATAATTCACATATCGTAGTAGAGGTAGGATGCATAAGATATTATGATGATCAAGCCATGCATAAATCAATAGTAATATCTCATGTTTTTACAATATAAGGCACATAAAAAGGACATTCGTAAATCAAAAAGTATATTCAAAGATGATAATAGTAATGTGATATGTTGTGCTTGAGTCAAGTTGCAACTTTCAAGATGTTCATTCACAATATTTTCTTGCAAGAAATTGAACTTTTCATCTAAGTTTCATTCACAAGGAGTTGGAGTATACGAAGCAATTACTAAAGCAATAGGGAACTATGGTCCTCATTTGAAGGTTCCATCTTATTATGAATGTAGAGTTACACTCCTTCAAAAGGAGCTGGACTATACAAAGCAATTACTGAAGGAGCATGAGATAGAGAGAAGAAACTATGGATGTTGTATTATGTCTAACGGATGGACAGATAAGAAGGGTAGAACTGTGATTGATTTCTTGGTGAGTTGTCCATCAGGAACTATGTTTGTCAAGAGTGTTGATGCTTCTTCGTATATGAAGACTGGTGAGAAATTACATGAACTTATGGACACTTTTGTGATGGAGATTGGTGAACAAAATGTTGTTCAAGTGGTGACCAAAAAAGGAAGCATTTATGTTTTGGCTGGTAAGAGACAATAAACTCATTCAATTGTTAATATTTCAATTTGTTTGTGACTCGTTTTCTTAATTAAGTTTATGCTTGTGATGTTAGGAAAACTTTTACAAGCCAAGAGACGTCATTTGTTTTGGACTCCATCTGCTGCACATTGCTTGGACTTGATGCTAGAAGACATTGGAAAGCATGATCGAGTAAAGAGGACAATAAAAAGAGGCACCAGCCTAGTAAGTTTCATTTATAATCATTCATTGGCATTGAATACTATGCGGAAGTTCACAAGCAAAACAGAATTGGTGAGGCACGGAGTGACAAGGTTTGCCACCACATTCCTGACATTGCAAAGGTTGTATAAGCAAAAAGACAACCTCCGAAGGATGTTTATCTGATGAGTGATCAAAATCTAATACTGCCAAAGACCCTAAGGAGAAAAGGGCAACTGATATAGTACTCAGTACATCTTTTTGGAATAATGTTGTTTATTGTCTTAAGGCTATAGGGCCACTTGTGGGTGTGTTGAGGATGGTTGATAATGAAAAAAGCCAGCAATGGGTTACCTTTATGAAGCAATGGATAGGGCCAAAGAAGCAATTCAAAATGCATTTCGTTGAATTGGAAAAGAAGATAAGTATAAAGAGATTTTAGCTAACATTGATAGAAGATGGGATTGTCAGCTTCATCATCCTTTGCATACAGCTGGGCATTAACTTAACCCTCAATATTTTTATTCTAATCCAAAGCTTGATGAAGATTCAGAAGTGGTTAATGGTTATTTAAAATGCTTTGAGAGACTAATTGCCAATGAGGATGAGATGGACCATGTTATGGATGAATTGGAATTATATAAGAAAGCTCAGCGTCCCTTTGGCATGGACTCGACCAAAAGACAAAGGGATAAAGTGTCTCCTTGTAAGTTTTTGATCACTTTAAGCTTTTATTATTACAATTTATTTAACTAGTCATATTATTTGGTTATTATATTTTGTATTACAGTTCTATGGTGGGGGACGTATGGAACACAAACAAAAACACTGAAAAAAATTGCCATTAAAGTATTGAGTCTGACTTGCAACTCTTCAGGATGTGAGTGCAATTGGAGTATTTTTGAGCATGTAAGTACATGCTCAATGGTTTTATTTTATAGAGCTTCATAACGAATTGTGAAACTAATATTTATTTGTTAATTATCAAATAGATTCATTCCAAGAAGCGAAGTAGACTTGAGCATCAGAAGCTGCAGGACTTGGTCTATATTAAATATAACCAAACTCTTAAACACCGATTTGAGAGTCATGATCTGATTGATCCCACTCTCCTAAATGATATTGATGAAAGCAACGAATGGTTGGTTGGAGATATGGGTAGAGATGGGGAACATAATGAGAATGAAGTTGTATTTGAGGGTGATACCTTGACCTGGGTGACATTGCGAAAGTAACTAATGCTGATGAGCCTATAGTTTACACTAGACAGCAGACAAGGTCCACTACTTTGCCTTCAAGCTCTAAAGGAAATGACATTATAGAAACAAAAGGACTTGAAGATGTGCCAGAACAATTGTATAATATAGACACTAGTGACAGTGATGCTGAAACAGACTTTGGTGATGATGGAATTGAAGATTCTGATTAGTTCTTTTTGACATTTGAATATGGAAACGGAATGGAATATGTTTCGGATATTGTTATGTTTTGGATATTTACAATATTTAGATATTTTAATTGGCTACTTGGAATTCCTATTTGTTTTGGAGAAATTCTTTATTATTATTGATTGATTTTTATTTTTTAGCATATATATGTATGGTGTATCTAGGTTATGTTAATACATTCTGCTATTTTCGCAACCGTAACCCGCTATAACGCTATAGCGTTTTTCAGGGTTGGCGACAATGGGCCGTAATCCGCTTTTAACTACTATGCATATACATCATTGTGACTTGAGATTACATAAGTCCTATACATGAACTTCTATCCATGTACTTCAAGACTTATACAAAATGTGCTATGAAGCTATAAACTCATCAATTACATCAGATCATGTAATTTTCTCAAAAATATGATTACATTTACATCAAAATAGTAATTAGTGCTATATGCTATACGATCATGCTCAAATCGGCTTCTTGCCATGTGATGCTCCAATATTATCATTGTTGGTACTTGAGATATAATCTCCAAAACATGGTGAGATAAAAATCTCAGTAAGCTAAGGATCCTTGGAGGATCACTCTACCTTATAGTTCACTTCATATGCATCAGCAGTAAAATAAGCATAGCATATCATACATCATATCATCTCAACTCGCAGAAAAACTTCCAAGAGAAACCTATGTCTCTTTGAGTGTCTGACCACAAGAAGGTCCTCGTCAGGCTGACTCTAAGGGAAGTCCCTGTTAGTATATGGATGTTCTTGAGACAATCTTTTGATTAGATTAGGACATATGTGGACCTTTTATATTGTCACAAATAAATATAAGCACTCTTTATCCTGTATCATATTTTGTCTCGATATTATTGTTAATATTATATGAGTAACTGGATAAACCCCATGGAATAGAATAGGTATCTCTTGAGTATCTGTGATGAGATCATGAGGATTCAACGATACCGAATGTTTGTTCCTAATTTTATGTTCCTAGTCTAGAGACACTGAGAATGGGGATCAGTAATCTCAGGTAAGACTAGCACGACTTATCTACTTGTATTCGGATACAAGGTAAAGACCTCATGAGCTACAGATATGGAGATGTCTTAGCTAAAGTCATGGGTGGACTTATAAGGGTATAGCTCGCACTAAACAGACTCACAAAGAGACTCTATGAGGAAATCTTACAAAAAGCATCATTAGAGCAGTCTCTTAATATTTGGGTATGTCTTTCCTTAGACCAGAAGTTTTCACCTAGACTGTGTTCTAGAAAGCATGTTTTCATTGTATACCTCGTCTGCCTGAAACATGTAGATTAATAGGTATGCCTTTGGGCATGTCCTGAAAGAACACAAGCCTAGGGTGATAAGATGAAGGAATTCGTCAAATCTATATAAGGGATTAGGTTATCTGTAAACCGGAGAAATTGGGATGACATTTACGGGACTCGGGAATCTATGCATAGTAAAAAAGATCATGAGATGATCTGCCATTAGAGTCCGTAAATTGAAGACTCCCTATTTCGAATTAAAGCTTACCCTAAACCGCAAGGGTTGATACATCTCCTCACCCTAGGTTTAATGGGAAGGTAACCGAGACGAAAGGCAATACATGCCAAGGTAGTCAATGCGAAGGTAGTTAAAATCATTGGAAGTGAGTGGCAAGATCGTACATCGTAAGATCAACACGGATTATAAAGATCGCAAAACTTGAATCCTAGACGACAATTCAAAATAGCTAGCTGTGTAAGTGGGTATAGATCAAAATGTAGGTTTAGAAAAAACAATCAACAAGGCAAGAATCAATAATAGGAGCTGTTAGCAGTACATAGTTCAAAATAAACAAACAAGAACATGATTGGTTTCTGTAATAGGGCTACAAAATAAAAAGCAGAAGCTTCATAAAAAAAACGGAGGCTATGAAAAAAAAGATAAGCTACATGAAAACAAATATGTGAAGGTGCTTCACCAAAAAAAGGGAGAAAACAGTCGATGTGGTACTTCTTTATAACTCATACTTGAATACTTCCAACATCTTCCCTCAAGTGTGAGACCCAACACCATGCTCCACCTTAAGGGTAACTTCTGTGGAGCCAAACCTTTGGCTCTGATACCACTATTAAGAATAGTACGGGGAAGCTCAAAACCCTTTGTAAGGGATACATCCATGGGCCAAGCGATAAACCACAATAAGTGGGCCGACACCACATCTCAACCTAAAACCTTAAGGCTGTAGGTTTATGGGTCCTTTTGCAGTTATATGGTCATCACTTGGTCTATGTCTAGTCGATGTGGTGCTTCTTTATAACTCATACTTGAATACTTCCAACAAGAATAACATTGTAATTTTTATGCCCCACTCAATTTTTCTCATAAATTTTAATTTTTTATTACTTACATGATGTTTTTACTAATAATCATAATTTTTCATTATGGCATATTTGAAGTTTTAGCCGTTTTTTACTTGGAGTTCTACATTCTCCACATTCTTATTGTAATATCCTCGTCTTGAGCCGGTTCATTAACATATATATGATACTAAAGCGTAGCATAATTAAACATGCATAAGTGGAAGACTTAATTTAAATTTTATTTTTAACCTGCGTAATTATTTGAGTTAACCTTTTTCTTTTCGCCTGATGTATTGTATAGCATAATCTTTTCTGAATTAATTTTACTGTACCGTAATCCCTAATGGAGTCAACAGATAATATAACGACTGTAAACTGAACAAATATCGGGACTGAGTCCCTCTCGTTAATCAATTCCTGATATACATAACAATCTTGTATACATATACAAATATAAATTATCCATCTAAACCAAAGACCAATCCATGGGCGCATGCATAATTGGCTCCATGCCACTATATATCTAATCATTTACATAAAGCATCCACATGCATCTGACTGAATACATACGCACATATATGCCTGAACATTGAATATACATAAGTAATGAAAGAACAATCTCTTAAAATATATACAGGCTATATACGATGAAACAGTCATAATATGACCTCAAAATAAATACATAACATAGTATCTCAAAAGAATATAGTCTAACATAGTAAAACTAATTGGTATTAACAATATCTTATCTCATATTTATTATATAATTTGATATAAATTTAATTAAACTTGTTGAACCAATAATTCAGTACTTCAATCGAATCAATAATTGGACCAGATTTTAAAACATTGATACCGGGTATTCACAACACAAGAATTAAGAGGTATTAGGATATTCTTATTTATTGATGCCTACATTATTACTACCCTATACTTTATACAGGTAATTGAATATTAATTAAGAAGTCGATTAACATCACCGATTGGGAAGAGTTTTACATTATCCCGGCCCATATAACTTTTGTCAGGCGGGTCCAGAGGAAACCCATGGCGGGGGACCACCACCAATGGGCTAAGCAACACCAACCGTAGCAAGTGGATCCGATGCCATGTCTTAACCCAAAACCTTAAGGGATTGGGTTCATGGGTCCTTCCAATTATATACTCTTCAATTAGCCCATTATCAACCAATGTGGGACTCATCTCACTTGAATATCTCAACAATCCTCAAGTGTGAAACCCAACATTGATATACTCCCCCTCAACCGAGTACTCCAGGGCCCAAGTACTCAACCCGCCTCATAGCCAAATCACCAGGCTAGGTCGAGCCCCACCCGGCTCTGATATCACTGTCAGGCGGGTCTAGGGGAAACCCGTGGCGGGGGACCACCACCAATGGGCTAAGCTACACCAACCGTAGCAAGTGGATCCGACGCCAAGTCTCAACCCAAAATCTTAAGGCATTGGGGTCATGGGTCCTTCCACTTATATACTCCTCACTTAGCCCATTATCAACCAATGTGAGAGTCATCACACTTGAATATCTCAACAGTTTTCTCCTGGTCCCATGCTTTTTCTTTTTTACATGGGGATCTTCACTTTTATTTTTCCTTTTTTACCCTCTACATGTGAGAAGGAGCATTTATAATTTCTATGGGCCTAGACCATAGAATTATTTCTCCACCGATTGGGTGGAGAATTAGTCCAGAATAGTTTATTCAAGAGTTAACACATCAGTTGACCATGCACCACTCACTACAAGCAACTTTTTGCAGAATGTGAAGTTTTCAACAATCATTTGAAAGTAACATTGTCAAATTCCGAGGCCACGTCCAAGGCACCAACTTCGACTTGTTACTTATATACACAAAACAACTCTGAACCATTGACACTGGGTTGTATAACGTAAATGATCAAGTTACTCTATTAATTTTTATGAAGCACTACTTTATGGCACATTACCAGATAAACAAATAAAAGAAACTTAAAGAAAGAAGAAATAGAAATTTGGAGAAAAAATTTGAAGAGAAATATATTTTTCATATATACTTGCAAGAGAGGTTTCGTATACATAAGATATTTTACATATTCATGGCTAACTAGTACAACCCTGGTTGGCAATTTGTTTTTCTAATTCCTTGTCATTTTTCCTGGTCAAGCTCATGGTAGAAGCACCCCACAAGTGGATATTCCAAGCAGGATTAACATTCCTTAATCATAAAGATGATACCGCATGATCAGAAAAAAGAAATAATTATCATCATTATCAAATTTCCATTAATAGTTGGAATAAGAAGTTAAATTGAATTTAAAAGAGACCTAAGAATAGCCTTACTCTTGGAGCAATCAGTTTTCTGGTCAATAGGAGGAAGTGTAATTTGCAGGCCACAATCTTTGGGAAGTTGGGCTAAACGTTTAGGATCATATTTTACAATCTTTGCCAATCCTTGCTTGAGGCATTGGCATATAGCTATTCGATCCTTTTTGTTTCCAGCATCACCACTCAGTTTCTTCATGCCATTGCAACAAGCCTTAGAAGGTTATTTAAAGTTGCTTTGCTGCAGGAAACTACTGCAAGGTAAGATGTAACAGCCCGTGTTAACCCGGATTGTTAACACACTATCGTATTAAGCCACGCTTAATTAAAATGCGGAATAACTTTTTCTTTAATTCAATTATGACGTCATTAACTTAACCAACTTGATTACTTAATCATTTTCATAAAAATACTGCCTGTATGTAAATTGCAAGACATCTAACTGGAATACCTCATATATAAATAATGTGTGTATCTAGAACCGCAGAACTACACATGCAGCCTGGGTCAAAATCCTGATACATTAATTACAACATTAAAGTAAAAGGACAAAAACACAAACATGTGGCATGGACAAACCCCATGCTCACCAAATAAGGCAACAATGCCCAACATATAGTCTCAACATAATCAGCATAATAAAAGCGGAAAACATAACAGCAAATCCAGCAAGACAGCATATCAGAATATCAGCTCAACTCTGGCCTCCTGCCACCTGAGCCCTCAACATTACCTGATCCTGAAATAAGCGTCCCCAAACGTGGGGTGAGATCTCTAACAAGAAATCTCAGTAAGACAAGGGGTCCTCAAGGAGTCTCCACCCCAAGCTCACTTACATGTGTAATATAAGTTCTAAAAACAGTATTACAGTATAAGTTCTAAAATCATGCGATGCAGCAATTAATCATGTCATGTGTGCTTTCAAATCTACTGGCCAGAGAAATGTAGGAATACGTCTATGCCTACATGAGTACATGGATACTACCTGCACCTCACCCACATGCTTCTCCATCTTGTATGTACTACATACTCAGGATTGCCGTCTAGGTGGACACCACATGCATATCATAATAGCTCATTACATATAAACAGCTCAACAGCATTTCCAAAATAATCAAAGCATGTAACACAGCATGCATAAACCCATCCCCATGGGACATGGTGGAACATCAAAATGGCTAAACTGAGGACACGAAAGCTTACCTTGCAAGCTAGCTATCCAAGCCAAGAGTCCAACCACTCACTAGTCCACAAACAGCAGTATCACAATCTGATATGGACCATTTAACAAGTCAATATTAAAGCACAACATGCATACAACTTAAAGACTACGCCTTTCCTTTACGTTTTACGTCTTAAGGCTTCCAACAAAGCCATAAGCCCTTAATCATGTGATTCTGACTTAGTCCAGTTATTACAGAAGTTCAACTTCTTTAAACTAGGGTCCACACACCCAATAGCTTACTGTTCATACAGAACAGCTACTGTCTGCGCAGAACCCAGGATATCCGGATATCATGAAGAACATATCCGGATATGTCATATCCGAATATCACACTGGACATATCCGGATATGTCATATCCGGATACCCAGATCCCATATCCGGATATCAATATCCGGATACCATATCCGGATACTGATATCCGGATATCTGTTCGACAAATATCCGGATATCTCACGACAGAATGCAGTTTCTGCATTTCGTGAGTATCCATCTCAAAGGTCCAACTTTTAACACATGTACACGTTAAAGCATGCATCTTTAAGCATATACAAGTTCATTTAGGTGTTGGTTACTTCATTTTAACTTTTTACATGCCAAGACACCAACTTTAAGCAAAATAAACTCATGATCATGGTGAGGTAACTTACCAAAGTTCAAAACAGAGGCAAGGTATGCTCTTGGAGCTCTCCCAAGGTTCCTCACACTCAGCCTAAGTAGGAGCACGAAAATGGCACTTCAAGGTGGGTTCTTGCACCACAAGAAGGCACTTTGAAGCTTACAATGACTACCACAAAGTAGCCATCACTAAAGCTTCAAACTCAGCTCACTAACTACACACACACAGCAGTGGACACTGCCCAAGAACACTCCTTTCACTCTCACAAGGATGATCACAAGTGTGTAGGAAGGAAGAAGGAGGAGAACCAAGCCAAAGATGAAAACTTGATCCTCAAAGGTTGAGGGAAAGGAATGGAACAGTGATCACACTCCCTCAGCCACCAAAACTCACGTTCTGAATAAGGTCTGCCTAGGGTTGTGTGCTAATGTGTCTATTTATAGGCACATGGCCACTAATCGCGCAGTATTAGCCTTAATAGCAAAGTAAAAGATATTGATCCCAAACTTTGGAATCAAGACCTACGCATTTTTCTAAGATTTGTCATATTTTTATTTTATTTTTCGGAGCACCTTTCCGGTACGCGCTTCTCCATAGCCAGTATCAGTTCTGGCATCAGATTACTTCATTTTGACTTGAAACTTGTTTTACAAGTCCTACATAATATTCTAGTAATTATCATGCATTCATTATAATTTTCCGGGATACTTTTCCGGTACGCATTTATACCGAGTAGCAGAACCGGTATCTGCGCTTTTCTTCCGAAAAGCGACTTTCAGCATTTTTACTCACTCAATATAATTATCTAAGCCCATTAATAATTATTAGGGTCAATTATGGAATTATTTCCTAATTATCATAATTAATTCACTAATTACCTTAATTAGCGGTGCGGGTTCTTACATTCACCCCACCTTTTTAAGGATTTTGTCCTCAAAATCAGAAACATACCTGTCTCGAAAGTCGGGATACTGTCGGAGAAGCTCGTCCTCTCGCTCCCAGGTACACTCCTCAGGAGTTCTTCCTGACCATTGTACTTTAACCATCGGAATGATCTTGCTCCTCAACTGCTTCTCGCCACGATCGAGGATCTTGAGTGGTCCGACGGGAGTCTTTAGGTTCTCCCGAACCTCCACATCATCCGGCTGCACCACGTGCGAAGGATCGGCTATGTACTTTCGAAGCTGAGACACGTGAAACACGTCGTGGATGTTGGCTAGGTTCGGAGGTAAGGCGAGTCGATAGACAACTGGTCCTACTCTACCAAGGATCTGGTAGGGCCCTATGAATCGCGGGCTCAACTTCCTCACGCCGAGTGCCCGTCCAACACCGGTGACAGGTGAAAGTTTCACAAACACGTGCTCACCCTCACTGAACTCGAGTGGTCGATGCTTGACATCGTAGTAGCTCTTCTGACGATTTTGCGCCTGCTTCAACTTTTCCCTGATCATCTGGATCTGAAGGGTGGTATCTTGGACAAAGTCTAAGCCGAAAAGCTCTTTATCTCCAACCTCAGACCAGCAAGTAGGAGTCCGACACCTCCTACCATACAGCGCCTCGTAGGGTGCCATGCCCAGACTGGCATGAAAACTGTTGTTGTATGAAAATTCAACCAACGGAAGGTACCTATCCCATGCTGATCCCTGCTCCAACGTGCAAGCTCTCAACATGTCCTCCAATGTTTGGATGGTCCGCTCAGTCTGTCCGTCAGTCTGAGGGTGATAGGCGGTACTCAATCTCAACTGCGTACCAAAAGCCTCCTGCAGCGCCTCCCAGAACCGAGATGTGAACTTCGGGTCCCTATCACTGATGATACTCTCAGGCACCCCGTGAAGCCTCACGATCTCGCGGACATATAGCTTGGCCAACTGCTCTGTAGTGAAGCTCACCTTCACTGGAAGAAAATGGGCAGACTTGGTCAATCTGTCCACAATGACCCAGATAGAGTCACAACCAGCCTGAGTTTTAGGCAGTCCCACCACGAAGTCCATGGAAATACTCTCCCACTTCCACTGTGGAATCTCCAGAGGTTGAAGTTTACCAGACGGTTTCTGGTGCTCGATCTTCACTTTCTGACAAATAAGGCACTTGGACACGTAGACCGCTATGTCCTTCTTCATGCCCGGCCACCAAAAATTCCTTTTTAAGTCCTGGTACATTTTTGTGGCACCAGGGTGAATAGTGAACCGGCCCTTATGAGCCTCTGTCATGACCTCTTCGGTCAAAGGCCCTCGAGGAATAACAATCCTCTTCTGGAACAGCAGCAATCCGTCATCGTTCCAAGACACACCGTCCTGGTTCTTCACATAATCAAGGCACTCTCTTTGCACTTGCGCCTCTTTGATCTTTTCCATCAGCTCATTAATCACCTCTGCTGTCTCCATCTCAAGCAGTGCACCCCCAAACAAGGAGTTCACTCTCAAGTCTCTGAACTTCTCGATCATCTCGTAGTCGTTCATCATTAAACTGGATAAGCTCACGGATTTCCGACTCAAAGCATCGGCTACCACATTGGCCTTGCCAGGGTGATACCTCAACTCGAAGTCGTAGTCCTTCAAGAACTCCATCCATCTACGCTGTCTCATGTTCAACTCCTTCTGGTCGAACAGATACTTCAAGCTCTTGTGATCACTGAATACAGCAAACTTCATGCCAAACAGGTAATGCCTCCAAATCTTGAAAGCAAAAACGATGGCTGCCAACTCCAAGTCGTGAGTCGGGTAGTTCTCCTCATGAGGTTTCAACTGTCTTGAAGCGTAAGCAACCGCTTTCCCTTTCTGCATCAGCACACAGCCAAGTCCTTTACCAGAGGCATCGCAGTATAACTCGAATTGCTCCGCAGGATCAGGAAGGACTAACACAGGAGCAGTAGTCAGTCTCTCCTTCAACTCCTGGAAACACTCCTCACACTCATGTGTCCACACGAATGGAGTCTCCTTCCGGGTAAGGCGAGTCATCGGTAGCACCATCTTGGAGAATCCCTCGATGAACCTCCGATAGTAGCCTGCCAAACCCAAGAAGCTTCTTACTTCTGTAACCGTCTTGGGCCTCTCCCAATCCATCACGGCCTCAATCTTGTTAGGATCAACTGCAACTCCATTAGCAGAAATCACATGACCCAGAAATTTCACCGCCTTGAGCCAAAACTCGCATTTTGACGGCTTCGCATAGAGCTTCTTCTCTTTTAGCACTTGCAACACAATCTTCAAGTGCTCGGTATGCTCCTCCTCCGTCTTGGAGTAGATCAAGATGTCGTCAATGAAGACGATCACAAACTGATCCAGGTACGGCTGGAAGATTCTGTTCATGTAGTCCATGAACACTGCGGGTGCATTGGTGAGTCCAAACGGGATCACCAAGTACTCGTAGTGCCCGTACCTCGAGCGAAACGCTGTCTTTGGGACATCCTCCGGCTTTACCCGTATCTGATGATAACCGGACTGGAGATCAATCTTGGAATACACACAAGCACCCCTGAGCTGATCCAGTAAATCATCAATGCGTGGAAGAGGATACTTGTTCTTGATTGTCACCTTGTTCAACTGTCTGTAGTCGGTGCACAACCGCATGGTCCCATCTTTCTTTTTCACAAATATGACCGGTGCTCCCCAGGGAGACACACTCGGCCGAATAAAATCTTTTGCTGAAAGCTCCTCGATATGCTTCTTCAGCTCCGCCAACTCTGGTGGCGACATCCGGTATGGAGCCAACGATATAGGCCCCACACCAGGCAATAAGTCAATGGAGAACTCTATCTCCCTCTGTGGTGGAAACTCAGGAATCTCCTCAGGAAACACCTCGAGGAATTCCCTCACCACAGGAATGCCAGTGAGATCCTCCTGTGTCCCACTCACCAAACCTCCCAACATGACATAGCCAAATGCCCCTGCTCTCAAGGCCCTCCTCGCCTGCAGGACTGAAATGAACGGTGAGGAACTGGCTGTGGACCCATCCGGAGACATCACCACTTTCTTGGCACAGCAATCAATCATTGCACAGTTTCTGGACAACCAATCCATGCCCAAAATAATCTGAAGGTTGGCCATCGGTAATCCTATCAGATCTACCGAGAAATCACGGCCATCCCACTGAAACGCTACATCGCGATGAACAGTGGAGGTCAAACATTTTTCTCCGGTGGCGGTGGTCACCCGCATCGGTGGAGAAAGCACATCACTGGGCAACTCAAGCCCCACAGCAATAGGGGTAGCAACAAAAGAGTGCGTTGCCCCGGAATCAAACAATACATCAACAGCTGAACCACCAATGGTAACAGTACCTCTGACCAGGTTCGGAGCTCTGTCCGACTGCTGACGATCAAGCGTGTAGACTCGTCCGGTAGTAGGTGGCACAGCTGGTGCCCCAGTAGGAACCATCTGCAATGGCACAGCCTGTACTGCAGCAACTCTCGCCGTCGGGCAATCTCTAGAGTAGTGGCCCTCCTTGCCACACTGGAAGCAAATCAGCTGACCGGTAGAACACGGCCCGAAATGTGACTTCCCACATCCCGAACATCTGGGAGCAGGAGGTCTAGCTGTGTTCCCCTGAGCAGCAGTCTTTCTGAACTGATTTGGCGCTTGCTTAGCCGCCAACGGTGGTTTGCCCTTGCCCTTGTTGGCAAAGTTCTTGTTCTTCCAGGGAGTAGAACCACCAGCGCTCTGCGGCACCTCAACCTTGGCCCTCTTGGCCTGACTCGCCCGGCAGTAGTCCTCGATGTCGCGGCACTGCTGCACCAACGCTCCGAAGTCTCTGGAAGCAGAACCAGCGAGGTGTCCAGCAATATCCTCATTAAGTCCCCTCCGGAACTTGGCCGCCAGAAAAATGGGAGTCGGTCTCGCCATGCGGAAATGAGAGAACTTGACCAGTTCATTAAACTTGGCCAGGTACTCGTCGACAGACAACGAGCCCTGTACCAATCGGTCAAACTCTCCTTGCTTCCTCTCCTGAGAGTCGTAAGGAAAGTACTGGCCCAAGAAGCTCTCCTCGAAGAATGGCCATGTCATCACATGACCTTGCATCTCATAGACCTGAGACAGGTTGGTCCACCACTCATGGGCCTCGCCCTCCAGCATATAAGTGGCGAACAACAGCTTCTGCGGATCGGTGCACTGCATGATCCGGAAAATCTTGTCCAGCGCCTGTAGCCATCTGGCAGCAGCAATGGGATCGTAAGATCCGTCGAAGGTAGGTGGCTTATGCTTGCGGAAAGCATTCAGCCGGCGATCGATCTCGTCACGATCCTCTGCAAGTACGGGGATAGTCTGCATAGCCCCCGTCAAATGACTACTCTCACCCATCTGGCTCTGGGTGTCCTCCTGTTGACTAGGCGGAGGTGGAGGCGGTGGCGGCGGTGGAGGTGGTGGAGGACCCTGGCCCGCAGCAGGACCAGCCCTCAACTCCTCCAACATGACCCTCATCATAGTCATGTTGGCCATCCGGTTCTCCTCCAGAACCTCTGCCGTGGTTTGCCGGTTCGCATCTCGTATAGCGTCCAGCATCGCCCGGTTCGCCAGCCTCGTGGCTTCCTGGTCGGCTAGTCGGGCCGCCTGCATCTCAGCTAATGCAGCCAGGACAGGATCCGTCTGATCCTCGCTCGTACTCGTGTTCCTCCTTGGTGGCACCATGACTCTGCACAAGTTACACAAAGAATGAGTTGATCAGGCCCACGCCATGTGGTCACATATGCATCATCATGACACATACCAGTCAGAGAGAACACAAAGTAGACACGCAACGACACATCCTAAGTTATTGCAATACATACAGGCTTTTCCCTAGAAAGTGCTCTGATACCATAAGATATAACAGCCCGTGTTAACCCGGATTGTTAACACACTATCGTATTAAGCCACGCTTAATTAAAATGCGGAATAACTTTTTCTTTAATTCAATTATGACGTCATTAACTTAACCAACTTGATTACTTAATCATTTTCATAAAAATACTGCCTGTATGTAAATTGCAAGACATCTAACTGGAATACCTCATATATAAATAATGTGTGTATCTAGAACCGCAGAACTACACATGCAGCCTGGGTCAAAATCCCGATACATTAATTACAACATTAAAGTAAAAGGACAAAAACACAAACATGTGGCATGGACAAACCCCATGCTCACCAAATAAGGCAACAATGCCCAACATATAGTCTCAACATAATCAGCATAATAAAAGCGGAAAACATAACAGCAAATCCAGCAAGACAACATATCAGAATATCAGCTCAACTCTGGCCTCCTGCCACCTGAGCCCTCAACATTACCTGATCCTGAAATAAGCGTCCCCAAACGTGGGGTGAGATCTCTAACAAGAAATCTCAGTAAGACAAGGGGTCCTCAAGGAGTCTCCACCCCAAGCTCACTTACATGTGTAATATAAGTTCTAAAAACAGTATTACAGTATAAGTTCTAAAATCATGCGATGCAGCAATTAATCATGTCATGTGTGCTTTCAAATCTACTGGCCAGAGAAATGTAGGAATACGTCTATGCCTACATGAGTACATGGATACTACCTGCACCTCACCCACATGCTTCTCCATCTTGTATGTACTACATACTCAGGATTGCCGTCTAGGTGGACACCACATGCATATCATAATAGCTCATTACATATAAACAACTCAACAGCATTTCCAAAATAATCAAAGCATGTAACACAGCATGCATAAACCCATCCCCATGGGACATGGTGGAACATCAAAATGGCTAAACCGAGGACACGAAAGCTTACCTTGCAAGCTAGCTATCCAAGCCAAGAGTCCAACCACTCACTAGTCCACAAACAACAGTATCACAATCTGATATGGACCATTTAACAAGTTAATATTAAAGCACAACATGCATACAACTTAAAGACTACGCCTTTCCTTTACGTTTTACGTCTTAAGGCTTCCAACAAAGCCATAAGCCCTTAATCATGTGATTCTGACTTAGTCCAGTTATTACAGAAGTTCAACTTCTTTAAACTAGGGTCCACACACCCAATAGCTTACTGTTCATACAGAACAGCTACTGTCTGCGCAGAACCCAGGATATCCGGATATCATGAAGAACATATCCGGATATGTCATATCCGGATATCACACTGGACATATCCGGATATGTCATATCCGGATACCCAGATCCCATATCCGGATATCAATATTCGGATACCATATCCGGATACTGATATCCGGATATCTGTTCGACAAATATCCGGATATCTCACGACAGAATGCAGTTTCTGCATTTCGTGAGTATCCATCTCAAAGGTCCAACTTTTAACACATGTACACGTTAAAGCATGCATCTTTAAGCATATACAAGTTCATTTAGGTGTTGGTTACTTCATTTTAACTTTTTACATGCCAAGACACCAACTTTAAGCAAAATAAACTCATGATCATGGTGAGGTAACTTACCAAAGTTCAAAACAGAGGCAAGGTATGCTCTTGGAGCTCTCCCAAGGTTCCTCACACTCAGCCTAAGTAGGAGCACGAAAATGGCACTTCAAGGTGGGTTCTTGCACCACAAGAAGGCACTTTGAAGCTTACAATGACTACCACAAAGTAGCCATCACTAAAGCTTCAAACTCAGCTCACTAACTACACACACACAGCAGTGGACACTGCCCAAGAACACTCCTTTCACTCTCACAAGGATGATCACAAGTGTGTAGGAAGAAAGAAGGAGGAGAACCAAGCCAAAGATGAAAACTTGATCCTCAAAGGTTGAGGGAAAGGAATGGAACAGTGATCACACTCCCTCAGCCACCAAAACTCACGTTCTGAATAAGGTCTGCCTAGGGTTGTGTGCTAATGTGTCTATTTATAGGCATATGGCCACTAATCGCGCAGTATTAGCCTTAATAGCAAAGTAAAAGATATTGATCCCAAACTTTGGAATTAAGACCTACGCATTTTTCTAAGATTTGTCATATTTTTATTTTATTTTTCGGAGCACCTTCCCGGTATGCGCTTTTCCATAGCCAGTATCAGTTCTGGCATCAGATTACGTCATTTTGACTTGAAACTTGTTTTACAAGTCCTACATAATATTCTAGTAATTATCATGCATTCATTATAATTTTCCGGGATACTTTTCCGGTACGCATTTATACCGAGTAGCAGAACCGGTATCTGCGCTTTTCTTCCGAAAAGCGACTTTCAGCATTTTTACTCACTCAATATAATTATCTAAGCCCATTAATAATTATTAGGGTCAATTATGGAATTATTTCCTAATTATCATAATTAATTCACTAATTACCTTAATTAGCGGTGCGGGTTCTTACATAAGACCTCCTTAATAACTGTGGGGCATGAGATTGAAACCATAACTTCACATCTTAAAATGAGAATAACAATGGATAATAGAAGCCCAGCTTTAATGGTTGCTGCCCTTGGCATTTTCATTGTTAATGAAGTAACACGTTTGAGAATTATGAATAAATACTTGACTGCAATTAATTATAAATACTACGTCCCATGTTTGGAAGTAATTTTTTTCAAACCTCTTGAATTTAATGTTGTGTGTGAAACTCATAGTTTTAAACATATGTGAAAATACAAGTAATTAACTCCATATATAAACCAAGTCTACTAATCAAGTAACCATTCCATTTAGTAGTCCACTGAATCCTAATGTTATCACGCAACATGAAAATCTATAATTGACTAGTTCTAGTGGGGAAAAAAGAGACGGGGAAAATCAATTCTTGTATTCAAAACATACTAAAAGTGAAATTCATTTTAAATGAATTTATTATTTCACATTTTTACCCTCGTAATATTGAAGACCTGTGTAGCTTCGAAACCGATACGGGACACTGTACACAACACGACAGGACACTCCGACACGTTAATTCTAAAAAATATTAGATTTCGATGCGTTAGGATACATTTTGATATTAAATAATATTCTTAATTTATTTTACCTATATTGTATTTAATAATTTAACAAGAAAACAAAGCTAAACTTATAATACCCATTAATTTTGCAAAAAAACATAAGATATCACAAATATATATATATATATATATATTAAATTCAATAAAATGCTAATAGTAATCCAATGAATCTAATATTTAGAACTAAAAAGACAACGCAATGCAACTTTTGAACGTTTTTCTTTTAGTTTCTACGCACGTTGGAGTATCAGTGTAACAACCCGCATAAATTAGGAAGTTTATTTAAAATGCAAATATGGAGGTGAATGCATGTTATGAAATCGAAATACAAGTATAAGTAGGATAAGATTAATTTTAATTACTCTATATAAAAGTCCTAGTTACTACCCAGTAGTTACATGAAATAATGTGCATTAGACAATTAAATTGGGTCAATTTCTTCTTCATAGGCGACGACCCAAGCTCCTTATTTGAGGACTTAAGTCAGCCCAATCCTTCCTACTCGTGATCCTTGGCTAATCCATTAGCTTATCCTAAGAAATCTGCACGCTTGCTCCTTAGTGGTCAAGAAGTAACCACTTATCCATCTCTATCTCTCCATCTTATGCGCCTTGTAAAGAGAAAAATAAATCTGATTTGCTTGTCTTTTGGTTCAGAATTAAAATCAGCCTTATACTCTCATTCTCAACTCCTCTCAATATCGCAAGCCCCAAAGAGAAAAACCTCATCACCTAAGCCTTATACTCTCATTCTCAACTCCTCTCAAAGTGTCTTCACTATCCTCTTGTTTCTATCTACTCCATTCGGTTTTGATGGAGTTTTCCCCTTGCATGCAGCTGAAAACTCGAGTTCTTGGATAGTAGGAGTGTAAGGGTGCTTGCTCATCTCTAGGTGGCTGTTTTCCCCAACTGATTTGTGAGCACTTGGGTACATGCAAGAAGGTATAAATCGAAAATCAAGCTCTCCCTCTCACCCCTCACTGTTTCGGCTTTTGAATGTAAACATGGAGGACATATTTTTGTCATTCTCCTTCCCTCTTTTCTGTTTCGTTGGAAAACACCATAGCCTCTTGGTGCATGCAAGCACAAAACTGAGTTTGAACTTGGAAGATAGCTCCTCATAGTTTTCTGGACTGTTCATTTGGATTAGCGAAATTACCAAGTTTTGCATGTGTTAGAAATTGTGTAGACAACATGATTAAAGGATAATTAGTTCACACTTAATTCATGTAGGTAATGTTATGTTAAAGGAAAATAGGAGCACCAAGTTGATGGCCTAAAAATCGGAAATACATACATAGGAAATCATGGGTATGTCACTTGCTAACAATTGGTAAATTAAACCTAAGTCAGAAAATTTACTTAGTATTAGAAGCATGAAATCTGATTGAATCTAAGGATTAGAAGGAATGGAAATTAATGTGATTTATAGGAAAAATAAATTAGAATCCTGATTTGGTACTTTATTGATTAGGTTCGCAAGCCTCAAGAAGACTGTAACGCCTGACAACTTGCAAGGATTAACGACTGTCCCCACACACTAACACGAGACTTTTTAGCGTGCTTTGTCCTCACTCGCACACTTCCCGGGAAAATTTCCCAGGAGGTCACCCATCCCAGAATTGCTCCAAGTCAAGCATGCTTAAATTAAGTAGATGCATCTTGTTAGTATAGGTAGTACCAATTAATTCTTATAAGCCATTCCCAACTATACTATCACATACCAGCACGGTCTCCGGAATCCCTCTTTTTCCAGTGTTATTCGATTCATTCATGTACCCCCGTTGCTGGAAGCCTGCCAGGAGCAGCTCCTTGTCGTGCCCTTGCGCACCGGCGATCACTCCCCGCCCTCGTCAGCGCCCGGGATGTTACAAAGACTGGATTGACTTGGTGATATATTGGTTAAAAATCTAAAGCCTCAAGGTAAGTGTTTGGTGGATTAACCTTTTGTGACTATTAATTTAGGTCATGAATTTATGATTTGTTGCCCATGTGCCTCAATAAAATTATGTTTGCAAGTATTTGTAATCTGACTTTGAAGGTGACCTGTTTGAATTCGGTTTTGGGACACATTATGTTCAAAGATTTTGGTGACATAGTTCAAGAGAATTATGATTTTCTGATTCTAAATTTTTGGTCATGCTCATCAACATCATACATCAAACATATTGTCATGTGTGTGCGAAGCAAAACATAGCATATCATACATCATTGTACATGCAGATTGGAAAACTGAAGATTTAATAAAACGAAGCATGTGTTTGAGCATTCATCATATAGGCATCCCTCAGGTACCTGGGAGAAGGAACCGTGGCTCAGTTCGCATAGGCCTCAATTGGAATTCCCCTTTGTAAGGGCCAAATGGAATCTCCATTGAGTTCAGTTAGTATGTGCACATTAGTGCTAGAAACATACAATATTCTGGCTTTATATACGCATTATGTTACCTTTTCGGTATTTATTCGAAATTTAGTTGATGATGCGACATTTTCTCAATTATGTATCTAAATTAATATTGTTGCATTATCAGATTTTCTATCACACTACTGGGAATTTTCTCACGCCTTTTGGGGCTCAATTTTATAAAATTGCAGGAGAACGAAGAAGTATTTGATGGAGTATTTTCTTGGAAAAAAATTATGTTTGAGTTTCTGCTGTTTGGAAACTCTACTATGTGTTCACTGCTTTTGGTTGGTTTGTGTGCTGAACATTCGAATTTGATGTAATATTTTGGAGATCGACATATTGTGAAATCGTGTTATGCCTTGTCGTGGAACATTGTTGCAGCATGAATTTTATGTTTTTGTATGGAACGTATGTAACCATGATACTTTATGGCTAAGTGATCAGAATTTTAGCACTTAAACAAGTTAAGTTTTGTGACGGTAAAGTATGATTTAGTTGGCTAAAATGTGTAGGATAATGATAGTACTTGTTAGTAATAACTAGATCCTGTATAGTTGAATTTTATTAGAAGCAATCTGAGTTCAAGTAGCCTATGGTACTTAATTTCGCAAAAGCAAATTCTGCATGTATCATATTAGGATTTTTACGCAATTTAACATGCATCTTGCGAGTTCTGTTTCTGGAGCTACAAATTTCCAAATGCAACAAAACTTATATGTACGTAAAGCCCCAGATGTCTACTTTCTTCACAGCAAAGAGAAATTTCAAAAGCTTGTAATTTCGATTTTATATATTTTTTGTGAGACAAACAACTTTTCTGAAAAATTTACTATTTCATCTTCCAGGGTTTTGATTAAATCTCTAGCTGTTTTACCTATGTAATTCGATTTTAATACCCTCCTTTATCATGTGACTTCAAATGTATTTACAGAATTGATTACGTTATCGTTGCGACTCTAATAAGATTTAGCAGACATCTCCCTTGGATGCATACAGGGGAGGGTGTCACAATCAGAGAGTGTTGAAGTGTGTCAGACACGACACGTCCGGATTTTTGAAGTATCATAGTCTTCAAACCCGAAGTGTTTGCCATCTCTTTTGATTCATTCATTATTCTTCCATGTATCAAGAACTGAGTCACTGAACCTGGATGGAAGCATCTGAGCGCGACCTCTCTATGACCGCAACAATGGAGGTCGAACCCCTTCAGATTCTAAGGCAAAGTCAAGTGCTTTTCTACCTGCACCATGCAACTCCATAGAATTTGAATGGTCGTGGGAGTGGACCTCACTATCCTAATCCATCCTTCACTGGACCCAGACCCAAAAACGCAGCCCAAATCTTCATTCATCCTCTGCTTCTTCTGAATCACGGAATACCCGTAGTTCTTGCATAATACTTGTATAAGTGAATCGGTCCATTCAAAATGAAACTTGAAGGAAAGAGGGAAATTAATTCATTTTGCTAGGAGGACTACACCGCTAAGAATGGTGCAGGGAAACTTGCAAGATATACTTTCACGGCCAAATGACAAACCAAATAATTGGGTCGATACCACCCATTTTGGTAGAGGGTTTTTTTTAGGATTTAAAAAAAAAGGTGTGTCATATAGGGCTGTGCATGGGTCAGGCTTTTGTGCCGACTCGACCCAACTTGGATTTATAGGTCAGGTATTTTAACCCGACCCGCTTTAATTTGATCCAAGTCAGGTCTGACTTTGTTTGGATTTTTTTGAACTAGTTCAGAACTGGGTCGGATCTGACTTGACTTGGTTTCTGAAGTGGGTCAAATCTGACCTGACCCGTTTTTTACTTGGTTTCGTCACAATATTTCGTCGAAATTTCTATGTTGGAAACGGCGAAAATTTCGTCACAAAATTTTTTTTTCGTCGGAATACTTTTTGTCGAAAAGTGACAGAATTTTTTCTCCGATGAAATTTTTTACAAAAGTAAATTTTCTATCGAAATTTAGTTCCCGTCAAAATGTTTTAAACAAAAAAAGAATTCCGTCAAAAATTTTGGCGGAATGTTTTTCGTTCAAAATTTCGATAGGAATATGTTCTGACGAAAATTTCGACGGAAATTGTTTTGAGTGAAATGTTTCATTCGAAACTTTCGACAAAATTTAGATTCTCTAAAGAATTTTGGTAGAATATTTTTTCCGTTAAATTTTTTGACAGAAATGTGTTCCGTTGAAAATTTTGATGGAAATGTTTTTTATCAAAAAAATTGACGAAAATATTTAGTCAAAAATTTTCAATGGAAATGTGTTTCACTAAAAATTTCGACGATTTTTTTTTTATCAAAAAGTTTAATGAAAATGTTTCCGTCGAAAACTTTCAACGAAATTATAATTCTGTAAAGAATTTTGATGAAATTTTTTTTCGTCAAAAAATTTCAATGGAAATGTCTTTCGTTGAATTTTTTTGATGAATATGTTTTTTTGTGAAATATTTTGACGAAATTTAGATTCCGTAAAAAAATTTGACAAAAAGATCTTTCCGTCTAATTTTTTTACAAAAATATTTTTAGTCACAAATTTTGATGAAAATATTTTTCGTCAAAAAATTTTGCGAAAATTTTTGATGGAGATATTTTCTGCCAAATTTTTTGACGTAATTGTTTTACGTAAAAACTTTTCTTTTAATGTTATTGCAATTTTTTTTTCACATAATGTGTATGGGTCAATGGGTTATTACTAAAACAAGTCAGGTCTAAAACTGACCCAAATAAAAGTGGGTCGGTATTTAAACCAGTTCAAAAAAATAGGTATTTTTGGGTCAGGTCAAGGTCAGATCAAGGGCAGGGCAAGTGAACCAATTTTTTTGCACACCCCACTGATAATCTTATTTACCTATGTTTTTTATGAGATTTTTAAATTGAGTAAATACCCTTTTTGGTCCTCAGCAAATTTTACGATGCCCATTTTAGTCCCTAGCAAATAAAAAGGCCCATCATGGTCCCTAAGAAATTCAAAATGGACCCATTTAGTTGAAATTGTGGTCCCTGACAAATTCAAAAAAGACCCATATTAGTCCCTCAAAAGGACTAAAATGGGTCCATTTTGAATTTCATAGGGCCCACGATGGGTCTTTTTATTTGCTAGGGACTAAAGCGGGTATCGTAAAATTTGCTGAAGACCAAAAAAGGTTTTTACCCTTTTAAATTTTTGTCGGGAACGTGATTTTCCCAAATTTTGTATGTAAAGTTTTCTAAAAATACCATCAAAGAATACCACCAATGAGATGGTATTTTACGATTCTCGTGGCAAGGAAAAATTTAACATAACCAAACATAGTCTAAGAAAATTGGGGTAGGATATTGTAACAACCAAGGATAATTACTATCAATCAATTTCACCATTAGATTGGTTATTTTGATCCGACAATTCAGATTTGATACTTATATAGCCCCTTCTTTCTCCTTTTCTCTCTCTGAGTATACTCTCTACACATAGCAGCCGCCGCTGCCCATCACCGCCACACAGTCGCTGCGTCGCTGCCCATTGTAAGAACCCGCACCGTTAAATTAGGAATTTAATTAATTTAAATGTGAATTTAGGAAATAATTTTGTAACATCCCACGTGAATTAGGAGATTATTTTGAAACACAATTATAAGAATCAAGGCTTGTCATGAGTTCGAATTAGAGGTAAGTGTAGGAGGGAATTAAATTTAAATGCTACATATGTAAAAATCCTAGCTACTACCTAGTGAGTATATTATATAATAGCTAATAGCATGTTAAGTGAGATAAGGGAACCCTTAGGATTTTAACCTGGGGAAACCATTGAGACCTTAATAGGGCTAGCCCAAGGGCCCATGAAGGGCATTAAACAATCCAAACTTCCCTTCCTCATTACATCTTTCCTTCATGCGCTAAAGGTAAATGAAATTTCTGATCTCATGCTTTAATATCCACTCATTTCAGCCTGTGCATGCATACCATGTGGCAAACAAGATCTCTATCACCCCTTGCATGAGCGACACATACCCTCACCTTTTATTGTGCATGTCCGTCACATTTTCACCGCAATGGACATTTGGTTTCCATACCCCATAGTTCGGCCAACCTTTGTCTCTGATTAGAGATTCAGTTCTCAACACTTTAAACAAACCCCTCCTTATTCTCCACTCTAAGCGCAGAGGGCAGCAGCAAAACTAGGCTGAATACCCCTCCTTGACACAAATAACACACAGCCACCCTTATTCCCTCACAAGCCGTGGACCACCAAGAGGAAGAGGCAAAAGTCTCCATGTTATTCCTCTCTTTTGCTCCTCCAAAGACCGTGAGCAGTGCCAAAGAAAGAACCACCATACAGCTCCCAATTTTGCTCCTTCTCAGTTCGGTCGAAGGAATCATGTAGGAGGTGAAGTGTTTTCTTATTGTTTCCTTGTTCATCCTTTTTACGAATTGGCTCTGCTTGAAACCTCTTTCAATTGCATGCAGCATAAGCCCTGCCTATTGGAACATTGAAAGAGGGGATTGTGTTAATTCTTCTAATTTGTGATTCGTGTCACTCAAGGAGGTAAAAGTCGAACTCAAGCTCCATTTTCCTCTCTGTTTCGATTTGATATAGGTATCCTAGGAAGTAACTTTTTGTTTGTCACTCTTCTCCATCTTTGTCTCATTCGATCTACATGTGTATTCTAGGGGAATAGCCTTGTCAATTCTGCCCCTTTGCTCACACCATTCAGCCTCACATGCTTGGGTAGGAGGATGCTTCCTGATTGTTTTTTTTTTTATTCCTTATACCCTACCCAATTCGAACAGCCCTCAAATTTGTACTTGCAAGCCAAAAATGATGTTTTGTGAATTTGGAAAAATATCTCCCTTGATTCTTGTTGGACTCCTACTTGAATTAGAAAAAGTTAATAGGCTTTGCATATATTTAGAGGAATGTAAACAGCAGGTTGAAGACTATATGAATCATGTCTAAGTGGCATACATAGTGTTTTGTTAATAGAAAATGGATGCACTAAGAAGGGCCTAAAAACCGTATTTGATGTATTAGGAACCTTGGGTTTGTCCATGGCTAGCCTGTATAAGATTAAAGTTGAAACAGAAAATTTAAATAACATTAGAAGCATGATAATTGATCAAAATACAAGAGTTGGGAGCCTTGCTAATGACTAAAGAACTGAATCACATACATGGAAAATTATGATTATGCCATTTGCTAATTAGTGGTAGGAGAAGCATGAAATCAGATTTGAATTGTGCCTTGTATGTGTTGTAACTCTTGTAGGCAGCATATTTTAGGTCTCATTAGAGCACCTTAAACCTTGTAAGAAATAACCTGCAAACGATAACTCGTAGCACCTAGTGGATGGTCAAGAAAATGGATTACATGCATAAGAATTTATATTTATGTCATTTGTTAATCTTTGGCAAAATTAAAGTTAAAACAGAAAATTAAATAGCATGGATGCATGGTAAATTGGTTAGAAGCCTCGAATTGAAAGCATAGAAAGTACATGTATTTCATTGGAACAGTAGATGCGAATTCTGATTTTTAGTACCTAATGTTTAGGAGTGCCAACCTCTAATTGTGTGGGCTGATTGGTGATGTTTTGATAAAAGAATGTTAAAGACTTGAGGTATGTGTTAGGCGGTATTACCTAATGTGACTATTGACTAGTGTATGAAGTTGTAACATGATGCTCCATACTCCGCAAAGTTATTATGTTCTGTATGATGAAAGTATTCTGCCATGAAAATGCCTTGATGGTAATTTGATTATGAGGTAAAGTTGTTATGTGGCAGCATAACGTATATAAAGATGATGATATAAGCATGCATCTTACATCATACCGCATCTATCTTTCTGTTTTATGTGTGACAGCATAGCATGACATGCATGTACCAAATTCATGTTAGCCTTGAAATTTAGAATAGATATATACAGGACCATATGTTTGAGCACGCATCATATAGGCATCCCTCGGGTACCAGGGTATGGGACACTTGGCATCCGTCCGCATAGGCCACAGTTGGAATCCACCTTTGAGGGTGCCGAATTATGGGATATCCATTGTGTTATTGCGCGCATGACGGTGCTATGAGCGCAAAGGAAGGCATTATATACGCACTATTATATGATGAAAAGGAAAAGGAAAAAGGATATGTTGAAGTGACTGTTTATGATTTTGTGCCTAGTTTAATACTGTTGCATTATTAGTTTCGTTGCCACACTACTGGGATTTTTCTCACCCCTTTGGGGCTGCAATTTTTATAAATTGCAGGAGGACCTAGAAGCATTTGAGGAAGTACTTGATGATATGGTTACATGACAATTCTGTTAAGTTATGCTATGGACAACCTTGTTGTTTGCTCACTGTCTCTGTTGAGTGTAGTTTGAATATTTGACCTTGATGTAGTTTCTTAAAGAATGGAATGCCATGATGTATGTTATGTTTTGAAAAGAAGTGTAGCATGATGTTAATAATTCTAGTAATTAGTTTGTGAAAATAAATGTTGTTGTACTTAAATTCGGATTTTTGAAATGTTTTTGCAAGCACCTTGCGAGTTGCCGTTCTGGGGCTACAGACCTCCGAATGAGGTATAATTTATATGCATATAAAGCCCCAGTTGTGTACTTTCAAATTTACAAACCTTACAATGATATTCTGGAATCTCGATTTATTATGATTTTTGCAAGTCAGGAGGTTTTTGGAAAAATACAAAGAATCTTCGAGTACTTTGCGAGTTCTGTTTCGGGAGGCCATTCACCTCCGATTCGCTTATAATTTATACGTAAGCGTAGCCCCAGATGTCTAGTTTTCTTGCATCAAAGAATATTTTTTTTAAGCTGTTGATTTCGAATTTACATTATTTTTGCAAGACAGGTTGTTTTTCAGGAAAATTATAGTTGCGCAGCGAAAGCCTTTTAAAAATTTATTTGCTGTTTTTATTTTTTTCAAAGTCAGTTTTCTAGGCAAGCTTTTCTACTTGGTCATATGAACAAGTTTTCACTGAACAAGAATTTTACTCGTTAACTTATTGACTCTAATCGCTTAGCAGACAACTCCCTTGGACGCGTACAGGGGTATCACAAATTCCATAATTGACCTAATAATTATGATAAGGCTTAAATAAGTATGGTAAGTGATTAAGAATGCTGAAAGTCGCTTTTCTGGCGAAAAGTGCAGATACCGGTTCTGCCTCACGGTATAAATGCGTATCGATTAAGTATCCCGGAAAATTATAATAAGTGCATGAATATTCCTAGAGTAATATATTCCTAGATTAATATCCCGGGAAACTTATTTTCCCAACATATTCATGGAAATCGTGATTCCGGGTAAATTTTTTTCTTTTTTACCAAACGCCCCCTATGGATCAAGTTGTATGGTCTTTTTTGCACTTATATGGTACTCACTTGGAACATTTTTAATCGTTGTGGAACTTCAACACTACTCACACTTGATTATTTATAACAAAACCGTTAACTAGCCCAACTCAGAAACATACCAGCTTTTGACTATGTAAGAACCCACATTGCTAAATTAAGAATATTAATTAATCAGAAAAATATTTTTGCAGTTAATGCAAATAAGTTATCTGCATTTACTTTCAAAACGACGTCATTTTTGGGATTGAAAGATTAAAATATTATAATTATAAAGACTAAAATAATTATGAAATAAATTAAAATTACAAAAATACCAGGATTTTCGCCTTAAAATGACGTCATATTTGGCTTAATGCGGATAACTTATCTGTAATAACTGTAAAAAAATGAACCCTTAATTAATTATGACTTGGGGAAATAAATCTATAATTTACATAGGATAATTATAGAGGACTTATAATAACTAATATTAAGTCATTTTTCTTATTTCGCGGTATAAGTGTATTAGTGAAGTGAAGTGAACTGAAAAATGGAAATAAAAATATAAATATTCCTATAAAATATACTAGGTCAGTAATTAAAGTTTGAAAGGTTAGATGATTAATAAAAGTGTTGGAACTAATATCGGATAACTAAGTGGGTAGTGTTTTAAATGACAAAAACACACCTAACCCTTCATTTCTCTCATTTCTTCTACGTATAACATTTCCACACTAAGCCATTTTCTCTCATCTTCCTCTCCAAGAACGCTAAGTTTTCTTCCATGGAAAACCACCAAAGGTCTCACCTTTCCTACCATTGAATCACCTTAAACACATGAGAGCAAGCCTCTGAGGGAGAAAGACCTCTTCTTGGAGGGTTTTAGCCACTGTTTTGTGAGGTTTATGGACTGTCCTATTTGGTTAGAGTAGCTAGAGTCATTTTCACTCCACTTGGAGCACCAATGGGTCATCTTTTAGGAGAAAAAACAAAGCTTGAAAGCCTAAATTCGTTCATCCTCTTGGACAAAAGCTTGAGACTGTAGCAAGACCTTCAAAGCTCTTTCTTTTTGCTATTTGGAAGCTTTGGTATATGTTTCTACCTTTGGTTCTTGAGTTTTGATGAAAAAGATTGAGTCTTATATATGTTTAATGAGTAAAAGTGATAACCCAGTGATGTACTAGCATGAACACAAATAAAAACACATATTCGAACCTCTGTGTTTGATAAAAATGGACACTTGTTGGATTTCTTCGCGAAGAACGCATTTATGTACTTCTGTCGCAAAATATTCAGCTATCTTACATGTGATATATGGATAAGGATATCCGAATATAGGTTTGGGAATATTCTGCAGTTTTCGAGAGAGTAGTTATAGGTAGAATATATATATATATATATATATATATATATATATATATATATATATATATATAGGGTTTTATTAGTGTTATGTAACATAATATAAGTGTTATTTTCAACTCTTACATCAATAGGGAGAGAGCAAGTGGAATGATGAGAGAGAAAGAAAAATATGTGGACCCCATTTCTTTATTGTGTGTGTAGGAAAGTGAAGTTATATTATGTTAAATGATAAACATAAAACTCATATATATATATATATATATATATATATATATATATATATAGGGGCAAGATATTCTTACACCAGTGTAAGAGTTAGAAGTCTTATACTCAATCTAGATCATTGATCCACTTGTATCTAATGGCTCACATTACTAAAAAAATTGAGCCCTTAAATATAAGTGAAATTAATGGACAAGATTAAGAGTGTAACTTACACTGGTATAAAATGATCCTAACCCATATATATATATATATATATATATATATATATATATATATATATATATTATTTTGATAATCTGATTATACAAGGATTTAATATTTCTCATGTTATAAGAGAATTTATCTCATATACACACATAAAAGTATGTAAAACTCATATTTCTTTTTATCTCTTTTCTCTATACATCGACCCATATGGCATTATACACTTTTTATGTATGTATGAGATAAATTTATTACCTAATATGAGAAACATTGAACCCTACATTAAAATAGAAAAATAAACAAATATCCATATATTACATTACATTACATTATATAAAATACAGTCCAATATTACAGTGTGTGTGAAAGCCAGATCCAACAATAATAGTGTTGAGCTTTTCAGTCCCCGGAATCATCACCGCCGAAGATGGAGACCCTATTGTACACGAGGAACAAAATGAGGATGAGGAAAAGGGCAACACCTACCGGTGACCCACTGTGGCGGTGGATGGTGTCAGGTTCACCGATTGAGAACATATAAAAATGCATAAGACCTATATATTCTTTTCTGCTCTCTTCTCCTCATATAAGTTCATATAGGCTCTATACATTTTTATATGTGTGCAGGAAATAAAATTATTTCTTACAAGAGAAATATTAATTCCAATGTTTATTGAGTTTAATATTTGTTATTTCTACACACATAAAAATTTGTAGGATTTATATGAATCATGTGAAAAGAGGAAAAATAAAGATAAATAAGTTTCATTTATGTAGGTAATATATATATATATATATATATATATATATATATATATATATATATATATTCCTGAGAAACATTAAATCCCTATTTATTTTGCTGGGCGATGAACTTGCATTACATGTGCTTTATTCAAAAGGCCATCTTCTATCCTATTCAATTGACACCTGTTGATTAAAAAACTAATATAGATTTTGTTAGGATATAAATACGTAATAACAATCATAAAGTTGTTAGGACATACTATCTTTATCTTTCTTTTAGTAGTTACTATTTGTATAGTATTCTCTTGTGAGTGGATCCTCTCATGTGTTAATTAACATGATCATATCAAGTGGGACAATCATAATCATACATGGGTGGATTAATGGTAATAAGGATGAGAGAAAAAAAATATAAGAATAAGAAGTTACACAATTATTACCTTCGATTTAGTTATTAATGGTTAAAATCATATCACATGACATGATCATGTTAAATTACAGGAGAGGATCCATTTCCTAATCTCTTTGTATATTATACTGTTTAGAAGGTTCAAAATTATTTTATAATTACTATTTAATTATATGTGTGAGAGATTATATTCGTATAAATGAAATAATAAATTACAATAGTTTAAAATTATAATCAAGTGCTCATCTTCTTTATTTTACATTATTTTTGTGGTACATGGATAAGACTGAATTCATTCTATTTAATTTGAAACAAAATTACTAGTCAATCTTTAGGTTATTCACAAATAAAATGACTATGATAATAAATAAGCTTAACCATATAAATTATTTTTGTTGTAAAAAAGTTCTATCAAAATGCAGGAGGAAGATTTCGCTGGGGTGAGCTCACTGGAACAGTAGCAAGTGGAGAGCTGACCAGAACTTGTGCTGGTGGCGAGTTCACAAGAGTTGTCGTCGATGGAGACAATGCCAGAGGTATTGTCACCGGGAGCAAGCACAACAGTTAGACGAAGATGCAGACAGAGATGAAGCTGGAGGAGCTGATTTGGGAGAAGAAACGTGAAAGATTTCCGAGCTGATTTGCGAGAAACAAATAATTGTCATTACGATCGACAGTGGTTGAATGTATATACAAAGAACTTGTTTTTTCATATTTCTTATCATTAGATAATGTCCATAAATTTCACGATAACAGTTCTATTAATATTAGTTACTGATCTCGGCTCGGATGTCTCCAAATATTTTGATTATGTTTATGAATTTTATCCTATTTTAGTAGAATCGGATAAAAAGTGTTTGATGTTTTTGGGGTGGGCTTATTACTTAGATGCTTTCAGCAGTTATTCGCTCCGCACATGGCTACCCAGCATTTACTGTGGACACGATAACTGGCACACCAGAGGTGCGTCCTTCCCGATCCTCTCGTAGTAGGGAAAGGTCCTCCCAGTGCTCTAACACCCACACCGGATATGGACCTAACTCTCTCACGACGTTCTGAACCAAGTAGAATATGACTAAATATATAGGGAGTGGATCCTCTCATGTAAAAAAATGATCATGTGGTCATGTTATTTGATCACAACCACTCATTTAAAAATCATATACTTTTTTCTCTCTTATTTCATCATCAATGAGTGGTTGTGATTAAATAATATAATCACATGACCATTTTTTAACATAAGAGAATGCACTCCCAAATATATAGTTTGATCCCTAAAAAAACTCATTTTTGCTTTCAATTGTAATATATATATATATATATATATATATATATATATATATATATATATATATATATAGTAAGTCCAATACGACATCGTTTTGGGGCGGAAATCATAATGTTTTTGTAATTTTAATTTATTTCAGGGTTATAATTGTCTTTATATTTATAATTATAATTTTTTAAGATTTCAATACCAAAATGACGTCGTTTCGAGAATCCATGCAGATAACTTATCTGCATTAACTGCGGAAATATTTTTCCCATATATATATATATAGTTCGATCACTAAAAAAACTTGTTTTTGCTTTCAATTGTAATATATATATATATATATATATATATATATATATATATATATTAAAAAAAAATAAAATAATGTGGCGCTTTATGTGAGTGTAATTGGCGCAAAACTATAAACGGTTGTAAGAGCATACATCATCATAACAAACGCACGCTTCAGTATTATCATGGAAATACTAGTCTCTCATTTTAAATGAGATAATTATCTCATTTTATCTCACTTCGAAAATCGCATCCCTATTTTTTTATTTTTTTTAATGGTGAACCACACTTGAATTTTTTCTGTAGCATGAAAAAACTACACTCATGTAATATGAGACTAATATTCCCCATATTATTATCATACCCATTTCCTTACACCAATTGGATTCAAAGCTCCAACACGTATAGTCGATTGGTTATATTTATTGTAGAGTCGGATTCTCTAATGTTAAAGTTTTTATATTTTTTTCTCAGATGTATTAAGGGAAATGTTATACTTAGTACCTAATTTTCTTACTACTTGTTACTACCAAATCTTAACCGTTGATTTTCGTCAATCTAACGGTTATAATTTATTGCAAATTAATAATTAATTAATAAATATGATCCCATAAATTACAACCGTTAGATTGACAGAAATCAACGGTTAATATTTGGTAGTAACAAGTAATAAGAAAATTAGATAGTAAGTATAACCTCTCCCATGTATTAAATAGATGAATACAATTAAAATATAGGGTTTGATTTTTAGGGTTTTCATTTTATCCTTTAACATGACACAACAAAGTTTCCTACACACACAACATTTTGTGGGGCCCACACTTTTTAAAACAAAAAATAAAAATAAAAATTAAGGCACGCAAAACGAATCTCTATAACATTACACAATCACTTTTCCTACAACATAACTCATATAAAACCCTAATTTTTATTATGGTATAGAAGATAAAATTCTCTCCCTACACATATTTAAAAGCATGTGGGATCATGTGAGGAGATGAGAAAAAAAAGAAAAAATATAAACAACACACACTTTTTATATATGTATAAGAGATAATTTTATTTTGTATAATATACAATATATTAAACCCTATAATTTATCAACATTAACCCCCGAGGATTGACAACTGAGCTTCCAAGGGTTTGCTAGAATCAGGGGTTCAAACCATGTCTCAAGCAAATTCTTGAAAAATCTTTGGGAGCTAGAGGACTTGTCTCTCTCATCGAAAGGGGGATTAGTCTCATTCTTCATCCAGTAGTAAAGCTCAAAGTATTCGCTGTTCTAACGAGAGTAGCCTTCGGGCTTACTCCGAAAATAAAGTGACCGGATGATATTGTATAAGAATACCCTCGAGATTATACCCAAAAAAAAAATTATCAACATCAACAAAAAGAAAAATGACACAAATTTTACATGCTCAAATCATGCAAAATGTTGAAAATCCATTATACATATAATCTCTTATAATTATTTTTATATAAACTTTAAATCTTTTTATATTAATATGACAATAATAAAGATGACAATATGGGATGATAATTATAAGCTGATAATAAATACAATAAGCCTCTAATCATATTAGTAAACAAAAATTTACAAAATAGTTTGAAATGGTGCACTGACACACAGCAAAAGTATAATTGTGAAGGGCTTTCAAAATTTGCGGTGTTCGTGCAAACCCAAGGGGTTAGAGGGAGGCGTGAAGTCGCCGAAAGGAACCATTTTCAGACACTCTACCTCATTAATCATTCACTCTGTCTGTTGCTCTTTGTCTCCCGCTTGAATAAATATTTGATGCTATTATTGTACCATAGATTCAGTGTATTCTACCAATGAAAATATTACATGTTAGTTAGAATTCTTTTTTTTTCTGCCAAATTTTATATGTACTGCTTTGATTAATGAGATACACTGAATCTAGATAATACTTAAAATTTATTCCTCCCACTTTGCCTAACCCATTTACTTTCTAAATATAATTTGGGTGCACTCAGTTTACATAATTAAGTTTGTTAAGCTAATTAATTAATATTACTATATTAATACTTTTTAATCAAATGTTTATGAGAAAAATATTTATTATTTTAAGAAACTTAACTTTATGTTATTTTAAATGAAATAATATCATTTTATATATAATTGATAATTTTTTAATTCTCTCTCTTCCGCAAAATTAGGAAGAGAGAAAAAGTGGAGAAAAGATAAGGTAAAAAATCACTAATTATACATTAAAATAATATCATTTTATCTAAAATGATACAAAATTATATCATTTAAAATGATGTACCTTCTTTCCAATATCTATATTTGTAAAGATTTATATGAAGTTCACATTATGTATATAATCCACCAAAGCAAAAGTACCTTATAAATCACACACAAATTCTATGCCAGCTATCATTTTTTATTTTATTTCTCTCTTTACTTTATTTATTTGGTAATTATTTCTCTCTTTACTTTTCCCCCTCACATTCAATGGTTATTTTCTCCCATATTAATTTTATGTGTACATATTTCTAATAATATTAACCAGTTAATACATAATTTGTATGTGGTATGTGGATATAAGATTATCTCTCCACTCAATATTCTGAGATTTATTTTAAAATCAACCTCTATTTATTTACAACGTGGGAAATCAACCTCTATTTATTTTTAGTATTTTTCTGAAATGCTTTATAAAAAAATTTCAAGGGGTGTCCCGTTGTGCCCAAAAAAAAATAAACTATTAGGGTTGAGACATTTTTTATTTGAATTTTAGGTGAAATAGTTTGGCTTTATGGCAAAAACCTTCGCCCTCCAAGTCACAAAGGAGATTAATTTTATCTAAATAAAATATATATTTACTAAAAAATAACTAATTACGTATTTTTAATAATTAAAAACAACCAACTATCTAAATTAGACGCAAATTATTTAGCACCCTTGATGTAACATCCCAGGCGCTGACGAGGGCGGGGAGTGATCGCCGGTGCGCAAGGGCACGGACAAGGAGCGGCTCCTGGCAGGCTTCCAGCGATGGGGGTACATGAATGAATCGAATAACACCGGAAAGAGAGGGATTCCAGAGACTGTGCTGGTATGGGACAGTACAGTTGGGAATTGCTTATAAGAATTAATTGGTACTACCTATACTAACAAGATGCATCTACTTTTCGGTAGCCCGGACCGGAATAACTCCACAGTTAAGCGTGCTTGACTTGGAGCAATTATGGGATGGGTGACCTCATGGGAAGTTTTCCCGGGAAGTGTGCGAGTGAGGACAAAGCACGCTGAAAAGTCTCGTGTTAGTGTGTGGGGACAGTCGTTAATCCATGCAAGTTGCCAGGCGTTACAAGTGGTATCAGAGCAGGGCCTCTCATCCAGTACGGTGTGGTTCGAGGACGAACCAGGCGGAAGCTGGTGGGCATGTAACATCCCAGGCGCTGACGAGGGCGGGGAGTGATCGCCGGTGCGCAAGGGCACGGACAAGGAGCGGCTCCTGGCAGGCTTCCAGCGATGGGGGTACATGAATGAATCGAATAACACCGGAAAGAGAGGGATTCCAGAGACTGTGCTGGTATGGGACAGTACAGTTGGGAATTGCTTATAAGAATTAATTGGTACTACCTATACTAACAAGATGCATTGTTGTTCTTGCGACAGACTCCAAAGTGATTCTTTCCACATGTAGCACAAACAGTCGTGCCCTGACGTGCAGTCGACGATTGACCCACCGTAAAGTTTCTCTTAAAATTTCCAGGCCGCGCTTGCGACTGCGTACCTCTGCCTCGACCCCTACCAGGTGCCGCCCTGAAGAATCTGCCTGCTCGGTTTCCTCCGTGGAATTGTGGTGGTGGCTTGTTCAAGTTCTTGGCCTCCAGAATGATTCCTTCTGCCTGACGACTCTGGTTGATGAGTTCCGGAAGTGTACGATTAGCCGTCGTTAAGATGAGCTTGCGGATTTCCGGATGCAATCCGCTCTCGAACTTCTCCACCTGCCATTCTTCATCATAAATGTTCCGGTCAAAGTTGGCGTACTCGATCAGCTGCCCAAATTTAGCAATATACTCATTGACCGTCATGTTATCCTGCCGGAGTGACAGCAGTTCAGTGTGCTTCATCCTTCTCATTGCCTTAGGAAAATACTTATCCAGAAATACTTGTCTGAATACGGCCCATGTTAGTTCAACGTCCTGAGCTCTCAGCAGAGCCCTCGCACCAGTCCACCATGTTAAAGCTTCTCCCATTAGCTGGTACGACGCGTAATCAGTCTTCTGCGCTTCCGGGCATGCCATGCGTTCGAAAATATGCTCGATCATCTGCAGCCACTTTGCTGCAGCCTCGGGGTTGTCTTCCCCCTCAAAGGTAGGTGGTTGGAAGTTGCGGAAGTCTTTCAACCTCCGACGGGCAATTTCTTCTGCATTTTCATGCAGTGGGGGTTGGTTCTGATTCTGTTGCCTATGGTCGCGCCATTCTTGGCTCATATTCTGGATAAACGTTGCCAGTCCCCCAATGGTAGTGATAAGATCCTCTTCCGCATCGCCAGTCCTTCCCCGAGTTGAACCGCGACCACCCGCCATGATTCTGCACTCACAATATCAGGAAATGAGTTGATCAGGCTCACCGCAAGTTATTCATGGCAGCAGTCCCAAGTAGGTACTCGAGTTCAATTCGGACAGGTTAGCTATGCATCCGTGTCTTATCACAGAACAGTCCTAACAATCTAACTACACTAGCTAATACATATACTTAAGCTATAGCACATTTAGACAGTCAATCAGCAGATGAACACAAACAACAATCACTTCAATCAAACACGAGCAAATCCATGGACCAAACTGCTCTGATACCAATTAGTTGCAAGGTATGTTATAGATGAAGGTGTAGATTCCGGATTTATGGTGTATGTTTGATGGTTTGTGAATTGGTTGACCTTTATCCTTGGATAAGACTAAGGTAATTAATTAAATTAAATCATAGGAAGATTCATATGTAGACTTGTGAATTTAATCATATAAGTAATGTGAGTATGTGTTATAGGACCTTAGTGTTCATTGGACTTTGGTAGTGGGCTAGTGTGTGTGTGTGGACTTGTTGCTTTTGGACTTGTGTGTTTGGATCCTTTGTGTGTGTGGCCAATGGCCCAAGGATGGCTCTTGGATCAAGCTAGTTCAGCCCAAGGTTGTGTCCACCCTTATCCCCCCTAAGCCTTGTCCAACTAAGGTGTCTTGTGTATCAAGTAACCCTCACATGGCAAAGGTAATTCCCACTCATTCATGCGCACTAGTAGGTGGAAAATACTTAGAAAAACCTGCCAAATTCCTTCATGTTTGACCGCCACCTCACCTTGTTTATGCATCACTTGATTTCAACCTCATTGCATGGAAGACACATGTGCACTTTAGCATGATATTAGGCTGCATTTTCTGCATTTGGGCGCACATGGGGGGGAGTCATAGATCAGATTTCTTGTGTCACCAAAACTGCCTAACTTGTTGACTTGGAGAACCCTCTTGCACTTCCATCATGAGACTGATTGTGCAGATTTTTGGCAAGCTTTTTGCAGCCCATCATGAGCCAAACCTGCCTTGTTTCCACATGCATCATAGTAGGGTCTTGGGGCTGCATCTTCATCATTTTATGCAGCTCCAAATCAGAGCCTAGGCTGCCACAAATGGCACCTCTTTCCACTCCTTCATGTGCGCAAATCATGGCTGTTGTGCAGAGAAAAATTCTGACTTAGGACAGCTTTTAAATCTGAACTTATCCCCCTCACTCCTTGCATGTGAATAGAGTAAATTAGAAGCAAACCCTTTGCTTGATTCAGCCCTTGTATGCAGCCCCATCTCCTCAAGTAATCAGATTTTTCATGATGCTTAATCATGCCACTTCTCCTCACTTTCCCTTTAAATTTGCGCATAGGAAGGGGCTGGCCACATGTGAAAGTGCAGCCAACATCTCCTCCTCCTCCTCACTCTCCCTAGCCGCACCAACAAGCCTCCTTGGAGCAAGAAGACTTTGCCAAGCCAACTCCCTCCTTCCCTCACCTCAACCGTGACCATACACCAAGCTAGTGCAAGCCTTGTTCTTCAACCTTGAAGCTGTCCTAGTGTGTTCATCCTCACCTTGTTGCGCATAGAACATCTTAGGAAGAGAGGACTTGTTGTGAAGAAGAGCTAGTAAGGGTGTGGTGAAGTGTGTGCTACAAGAGGTAGGCCTTGAACCTAAAACTCTTTCATTGTGTAACCATGTATGTGTGCTTAAATGTCTCTTTGATTATGTGTGGTTTTGGATTCAAGTATAAGCATGATAAAATTAGAATGGTGGAGCTATTTCATGGTGAATTGTATGCATAAAAGTCTCATGGTCATGCTTAAGATTACATGCCACTGTTTCTGCACATTACATGCCACTGTTTCTGCACATTACATGCCACTGTTTCTGCACATATATGCCACTGTTTCTGCACATTATATGCCACTGTTTCTGCACATATATGTCACTGTTTTAGTGCTCCCTTGTCACTGTTTCTATGCATAAAATGCCACTGTTTTGATGCATAAAAGGCCACTGTTTTAGTCATCAAATGCCACTGTTTCCATGCTTAAAATGCCACTGTTTTTATGCATAAAAGGCCACTGTATTAGTCATCGTATGCCACTGTTTTTATGCATAATATGCCACTGTTTTAGTCATCATATGCCACTGTTTATATGCATAAAATGCCACTGTTTTTATGCATCAAATGCCACTGTTTTAGCCATAATATGCCACTGTTTCAATGTCCAAAAACCAAGACTTATGCCACTGTTTTGAAGTCTAAAGTGCCACTGTTTCTGTTTTAAAACGTTCACTGTTTTGCTGCTGTAAACACTGCTGTATGATCACTGTTTTGCTGCTGTAAACACTGCTGTATGATCACTGTTTTGCTGCTGTAAACACTGCTGTATGATCACTGTTTTGCTGCTGTAAACACTGCTGTATGCTCACTGTTTTGCTGCTGTAAACACTGCTGTATGCTCACTGTTTTGCTGCTGTAAACACTGCTGTATGCTCACTGTTTTGCTGCTGTAAACACTGCTGTATGCTCACTGTTTTGCTGCTGTAAACACGGCTGTATGCTCACTGTTTTCCACTGTAAGACACTGCTGTATGCTCTCTGTTTCTGCTGTAAATAGCCACTGTAAATGATTAGCTGTAATTGATTTAGGTGCGCTTAAGAAGTGAGATACTTCGCTGCTGTTTGGTAATATTTAAGGCACGCAAAGGTAAGTGTCAGGCGATATTGCCTAATGTAACTATTGACTACTGGTATAAAATTGTGACATGATGCTCCATATGCCGTAAAAATAGTATGTTCCATTATGATGAAAGGAAACTGCCAAAAATGTGCCATGATGGCTATATGATTATGAGGTAAAGACGTTATGTGGCAGCATAACGCATATGAAAGGTATATAAGCATGCATCTTACATCATACCGCATTTTTTTACGCCTTGTGTGTGAAAGCATAGCATGACATGCATGTATCAAGATCATATAGGCCTTGTGTAGAATAGTTATGTACAGGACCATGTGTTTGAGCAAGCATCATATAGGCATCCCCAAGGTACCGGGGTATGGGACACTTGGCATCAGTCCGCATAGGCCCACAGATGGAATCCACATGGAGCTCAGGTGCCAAGGGATATTTGATTCCACTGTGAAGTGCGCGCACGACGGTGCTAAAAGCGCAAAGGAAAGGCGTTATATACGCTATATATATGAATATGATGAAAAGGAAAAAGGAAAAGGAACAAGGATATGTTGAAGTGACTGTTTATGATTTTGTGCCTAGTTAATACTGTTATATTACTGGTTTTGTTGCCACACTACTGGGATTATTCTCACCCCTTCGGGGCTGCTATTTTTCCAAAATGGCAGGAGGACGTAAAAGCATTTGAAGACATGATATTTGCTGTGCTTGCTGATGAATGGACGTGTACTGTTGCTGTTTGTTTGATTGGATGACTGTAATGATTAATGTTTTGGCACTCTTGGATGACTGTAGACTTTATCATCTTTATTATATCTTGAACTTTTATGAACAGTGGATATTTTGGAAAACCTTTGTGAAAAGAATTTAAGTGCTAAAATTTTTATTCGGATTTGTATACTGCTTTGTTAACTCGTGTGACGTAACGACTCTAATTCCGCTTAGCAAACGACTCTCTTGGATGCATACAAGGGAGGGCGTTACACTAATTGCTCTCATCTTTATGTTAGCTTGAACCTAAAACTCTTTCATTGTGTAACCATGTATGTGTGCTTGAATGTCTCCTTGTGTATGTGTGGTTTTGGATTCTTGGTTGAGCATGGTTAAAGTAATAGTATGGAGCCATTTTATGATGATTTGTATGCATGAGTGGTAGAGTAAAAGTCTCATGGTCATGCTTAAAATTATATGCCACTGTTTTGTATGATTAGGCCACTGTTTCCCTAAGTATGTGCCACTGTTTTGATGATAAAAGGCTCACTGTTTCGGTCCCTCAAGATCACCATTATATGCCGCTGTTTCTGCACATTACATGCCACTGTTTCTGCACATATATGCCACTGTTTCTGCACATTACATGCCACTGTTTCTGCACATATATGCCACTGTTTCTGCACATTACATGCCACTGTTTCTGCACATTATATGCCACTGTTTCTGCACATATATGTCACTGTTTTAGTGCTCCTTAAGCCACTATTTTTATGCATAAAAGGCCACTGTTTTAGTCATCATATGCCACTGTTTTTATGCATAATATGCCACTGTTTTAGTCATCATATGCCACTGTTTTTATGCATAATATGCCACTGTTTTAGTCATCATATGCCACTGTTTTTATGCATAATATGCCACTGTTTTAGTCATCATATGCCACTGTTTATATGCATAAAATGCCACTGTTTTTATGCATCAAATGCCACTGTTTTAGTCCATAATATGCCACTGTTTCAATGTCCAAAAACCATGATTTATGCTACTGTTTTAATGCTCAAAAAATGTACCATTCATGCCACTGTTTCTGTTTTAAAACATCCACTGTTTTGCTGCTGTAAACACTGCTGTATGCTCACTGTTTTGCTGCTGTAAACACTGCTGTATGCCCACTGTTTTGCTACTGTAAACACTGCTGTATGCTCACTGTTTTGCTGCTGTAAACACTGCTGTATGCTCACTGTTTTGCTGCTGTAAATAGCCACTGTAAATGATTAGTTGTAATTGATTTAGGTGCGCTTAAGAAGTGAGATACTTCGCTGCTGTTTGGTAATATTTAAGGCACGCAAAGGTAAGTGTCAGGCGATGATGCCTAATGTGACTATTAACTACTGGTATAGAATTGTGACGGGCGCTGACGAGGGCGGGGAGTGATCGCCGGTGCGCAAGGGCACGGACAAGGAGCGGCTCCTGGCAGGCTTCCAGCGACGGGGGTACATGAATGAATCGAATAACACCGGAAAGAGAGGGATTCCAGAGACTGTGCTGGTATGGGACAGTACAGTTGAGAATGACTTATAAGAATTAATTGGTACTACCTATACTAACAAGATGCATCTACTTTTCGATAGCCCGGATCGGAAGAACTCCACAGTTAAGCGTGCTTGACTTGGAGCAATTCTGGGATGGGTGACCTCCTGGGAAGTTTTCCCGGGAAGTGTGCGAGTGAGGACAAAGCACGCTGAAAAGTCTCGTGTTAGTGTGTGGGGACAGTCGTTAATCCTTGCAAGTTGCCAGGCGTTACAAGTGGTATCAGAGCAGGGCCTCTCATCCAGTACGGTGTGGTTCGAGGACGAACCAGGCGGAAGCTGGTGGGCATGTAACATCCCGGGCGCTGACGAGGGCGGGGAGTGATCGCCGGTGCGCAAGGGCACGGACAAGGAGCGGCTCCTGGCAGGCTTCCAGCGACGGGGGTACATGAATGAATCGAATAACACCGGAAAGAGAGGGATTCCAGAGACTGTGCTGGTATGGGACAGTACAGTTGAGAATGACTTATAAGAATTAATTGGTACTACCTATACTAACAAGATGCATCTACTTTTCGGTAGCCCGGATCGGAAGAACTCCACAGTTAAGCGTGCTTGACTTGGAGCAATTCTGGGATGGGTGACCTCCTGGGAAGTTTTCCCGGGAAGTGTGCGAGTGAGGACAAAGCACGCTGAAAAGTCTCGTGTTAGTGTGTGGGGACAGTCGTTAATCCTTGCAAGTTGCCAGGCGTTACAAGAGTTAGCTATGAATAGAGTACTTTAGAAGCAACCTTGTGTGCAGCCCCATCTCCTCAAGTAATCAGATTTTTCATGATGCTTAATCATGCCACTTCTCCTCACTTTCCCTTTAAATTTGCGCATAGGAAGGGGCTGGCCACATGTGAAAGTGCAGCCAACATCTCCTCCTCCTCCTCACTCTCTCTAGCCGCACCAACAAGCTTCCTTGGAGCAAGAAGACTTTGCCAAGCCAACTCCCTCCTTCCCTCACCTCAACCGTGACCATACACCAAGCTAGTGCAAGCCTTGTTCCTCAACCTTGAAACTGTCCTAGTGTGTTCATCCTCACCTTGTTGCGCATAGAACATCTTAGGAAGTGTGGACTTGTTGTGTAGTGAAGCTAGAAGGTAGTGTGTGATTCTTGACTTTGAAGGGTGTGCTACAAGAGGTGCGCTTAAGAAGTGAGATACTTCGCTGCTGTTTGGTAATATTTAAGGCACGCAAAGGTAAGTGTCAGGCGATATTGCCTAATGTAACTATTGACTACTGGTATAAAATTGTGACATGATGCTCCATATGCCGTAAAAATAGTATGTTCCATTATGATGAAAGGAAACTGCCAAAAATGTGCCATGATGGCTATATGATTATGAGGTAAAGACGTTATGTGGCAGCATAACGCATATGAAAGGTATATAAGCATGCATCTTACATCATACCGCATTTTTACGCCTTGTGTGTGAAAGCATAGCATGACATGCATGTATCAAGATCATATAGGCCTTGTGTAGAATAGTTATGTACAGGACCATGTGTTTGAGCAAGCATCATATAGGCATCCCCAAGGTACCGGGGTATGGGACACTTGGCATCAGTCCGCATAGGCCCACAGTTGGAATCCACATGGAGCTCAGGTGCCAAGGGTATAATTGATTCCACTGTGAAGTGCGCGCACGACGGTGCTAAAAGCGCAAAGGAAAGGCGTTATATACGCTATATATATGAATATGATGAAAAGGAAAAAGGAAAAGGAACAAGGATATGTTGAAGTGACTGTTTATGATTTTGTGCCTAGTTAATACTGTTATATTACTGGTTTTGTTGCCACACTACTGGGATTATTCTCACCCCTTCGGGGCTGCTATTTTTCCAAAATGGCAGGAGGACGTAAAAGCATTTGAAGACATGATATTTGCTGTGCTTGCTGATGAATGGACGTGTACTGTTGCTGTTTGTTTGATTGGATGACTGTAATGATTAATGTTTTGGCACTCTTGGATGACTGTAGACTTTATCATCTTTATTATATCTTGAACGTTTATGAACAGTGGATATTTTGGAAAACCTTTGTGAAAAGAATTTAAGTGCTAAAATTTTTATTCGGATTTGTATACTGCTTTGTTAACTCGTGTGACGTAACGACTCTAATTCCGCTTAGCAAACGACTCTCTTGGATGCATACAAGGGAGGGCGTTACACTAATTGGTATCAGAGCAGGGCCTCTCATCCAGTACGGTGTGGTTCGAGGACGAACCAGGCGGAAGCTGGTGGGCATGTAACATCCCAGGCGCTGACGAGGGCGGGGAGTGATCGCCGGTGCGCAAGGGCACGGACAAGGAGCGGCTCCTGGCAGGCTTCCAGCGATGGGGGTACATGAATGAATCGAATAACACCGGAAAGAGAGGGATTCCAGAGACTGTGCTGGTATGGGACAGTACAGTTGGGAATTGCTTATAAGAATTAATTGGTACTACCTATACTAACAAGATGCATCTACTTTTCGGTAGCCCGGACCGGAATAACTCCACAGTTAAGCGTGCTTGACTTGGAGCAATTATGGGATGGGTGACCTCATGGGAAGTTTTCCCGGGAAGTGTGCGAGTGAGGACAAAGCACGCTGAAAAGTCTCGTATTAGTGTGTGGGGACAGTCGTTAATCCATGCAAGTTGCCAGGCGTTACACTTGATGTCTATATGTGATGAGAATTGATTATTTCATGTCTTATTTTAACATAGCAATGTAAATGTTTAGGTCATCCATTCATAAATTATCAGTTACAATTTTAATGATGAAGTTTATAAAACAAGAAAGTATAAATTGTCACTTTAATTATTGATAGTTGATTTATGAATGAATGGTTGAAATATTTCATGTGATACAGACCTTCACACGTGCTATTCTTTACAACACAGTGACTCACCTCATTAAGTAACTCCCACATATACCCATTAGCTACACGTGTGTATTAACTAGCTAACAACTATTCAAAACTAAAGGAAAAGCTGGAAACGGCTACCTTAAATGTAGTAAACGGGCCAAGCTATTCGTCAGGGGCCTCTAGCCCGGCCTACCTTTGGCCTGGCCTTTCCTGGCCCACGTAACAAAACAGACCAGGCTTGGGCTACTTATAAAACCTCTTTTAAAATCAGGCCACAAGCCTATTTTGTAAAGCCCGGCCCATGCTGGCCTATATTTTTAAACAATTTTTTTAAAAAAATTATCTTATATAATAGAGTTTAGGGACCGGGGACTGCCGATCTTTTCTTCCTTTTTACTACTTTTGGTCCACATAAGCTGCACTTGTGTTTGCCATCTGAGCCACCTCCATCCGGTGACCACGCTACTCATCGACAGCTGCGCTATTGTTCATCAGCCTCCATTCCGATCAGTGCTAGAGGGACACACCATGCTGCCAACCGTTGTTTTTTTTTTTGAAACCCTTATTCTATTGTTTTTATTTGGCTTCGCTGAATATACTTCTTCCACCATAAGTGCTTCAAGCTTAGTTTCCCTGAATATACTTTTTTAAATCGTGGGAACTTTGTTTCTCTATTTTTGTTTGTTGTATTGTACTGGGTTCAAGTGTTATTTTCTCAATTTTTGTGGCTGTAGTCTGATCACCTAACTCCAACATTTTATTTTAAGTATTTTTAGACTATCGTTAATTAGTTATTGGTTTTAATTAAAATTTACTAACTGTGATAAATCTTAATAATTTGCACTATTACAAAAAGTATGAAAAGATCTAAATATAGAACACCTCCAATATGTCTTCAAGCAGGCCAGAGGCCAGTTCAGGCTTTGTGTTATTAAAAAGCAGGTCAGGCCTAGGCCAATATGCTAGCTTGTGGTAGGCTAAGAGGCTGGGCCAGGCATAAAATATTCGATACGGGCCTAGCCTATTTATGCTAAAGCCTGGCTTGGCCTGGCCCATTTACACCCATACTTAAATGTCAAACGAGTCCTTATTTTGTCAGAAAATATTGTTGATGTGGTTCTTGTCTCCCGCTCTCTCTCTCTCTCTTGTTCTGGTTTTTCAAACTGTGAAGCTGAGGCTCGAAATCAACCATCATCAGTTCATCACCACGCCGCTCTCTCTGCTCTTCTATTTGCATCTTGTTTCTTGAATAATTCTTCTTCCCTCTCCAACCATGGATGCTGACTCATGGCGTTCTTCTACCCGATTACCTCTCCTAGAGAATTCCCTCCACATAAATAATAATCGGGAAAACGTAAGCCCCTTTATGCGTATTTCTTGATTTTCTTGCTAGCCAAACAAAAAATAAAAAAGGGTTTGTCTTTTCCGATGTTACTTTCGTTTTGGGACGGAAATCATGATATTTTTGTAATTCTAATTTATTTCAAGGTTATAATAATCTTTTATCATTCTAATTTTTTAATTTTTTAACCCAAAATGACATCTTTCCATGAACATTAGATAAAATTATGTAAAGTAACATCTGAAACTCTTTCACCAATAAAAAATAAAAACTCGATTTCACATATCCAGAATTTCTCACTTTTTTCCTCTCTTTTTCGGAACAGGCGGACAGGTTCATTCCCAATAGGTCAGCCATGGACTTCGGTTACGCTCGCTACATGCTCACGGAGGGAAGGAAAATTAAAGAGAAGCCAACGGAAGGGGCAATATCACCGTGGCTAGAAGACTATCGGAAGAGACTGGCGGAGGCCTTGGACATGAACAAGACTAGAATCTTGGAATTCAAGAATAAGCCAACAAAGCCGGTTGAACTCATCCCAAAATATATCCTTTCCCCTCCTCCTCAATCCAAATCCTCCAAGCCCATGCGATACATTCCTCAGGTACGTTATCAAATCTTCCTAATTGTGCCAAGGCTAAAAATGTTTTATTATTTATTTTTTCCGATGGTATTCTAATAAGTGTTTTGCGAAATCCATGTTTGTCAGAGTTCTGAGAAGACCTTGCATGCACCTGGCATCATAGACGAATTCGACTTGAACATACTAGACTGGGGTAGCAACAACGTCCTTAGTATGGCACTTGAAAATACTGTACATCTTTGGAATGCGGATGATGGTTCCACTTCAGAACTTGTCACGGTGGATGATGAAGATGGTCCCATTACAAGTGTTTGTTGGGCTCCTGATGGACGCCGTTTAGCCATTGGTTTGAATAACTCCCATGTCCAGCTCTGGGATTCTGTCGATGCTAAGCTGGTAGATAAATATTTTGAAAGAAGTATTTTAACATGAATCATGCTAAGGGTTTATCTACACATACAATATTTTGTGGGCCCGCAGCAATAAAAAACTCCGACACGCAAAACGAATCTCTATAACATAACACAATCACTTTTCCTACAACATAAATCTTATAAAAATTATAAAATACCAAACAATATGAAATCAGAGCTGGGATTATGAGTACCTTGTTGGACCATCACAAAGCCGAAATAAAGAAAGGACTACATGTCAGATCACCTATTTCTGTAGTAAAGGCAACCTTAGTGGGAGCATGATGGCTTATAGAATTTAACTCCAATATAAATAGGCCAGAGGGGAGCTAGTTAATAACCGAGAAAAGATTCTGTGTCCACCCATCATGGAAAACCAAGGTCATACTAAAGCCTACACTGCTGCCCAACTATGCCCAATAACAACTGATGCCAGAAACTCAATTCAATGTGATCACAATGAGCTAGTTACAATAATAATATTGAAATATCCATTAACCCAAATTAATTTTAAAATACAAAACTAATTAATTAATATTGCGCATATATAAATAAAACTTAATAATTTTAAAATACAAAACTAATTAATTAATATTGCCCACATATAAATAAAATTTCTAACATATTATACTTACTTTTATTTATTTATTTATTCAATTGAGACTTATGCATTCTAATTGGTCATATGGTGTGAGTTTGGTGAATGCAGCTAAGAACACTGAAGGGTGGACACCGAGCGCGAGTGGGTTCACTAGCTTGGAACAATCATATCCTCACAACAGGAGGAATGGATGGTAGGATTATTAACAATGATTTTAGAGCAAAATCTCACATTGTTGCAACCTACATGGGACATGAACAAGGTGTGTGTGGACTCAAGTGGTCTTCTTCGGGAAAACAATTGGCTAGTGGTGGCAATGATAATCTGATTCACATATGGGATAGATCCATGGCCTCTTCCAATTCAAGAACCCGTTGGCTTCACAAGCTTGAGGAGCACAGAGCTGCTGTAAAGGCATTGGCTTGGTGTCCATTTCAGGGAAATATACTAGCTTCTGGTGGAGACGCCGGTGATGAGTGCATTAAGTTTTGGAACACACAAACTGGTGCATGCTTGAACTCAGTTAACACGGGCTCTCAGGTATGCGCTCTGCTGTGGAGCAAGCATGAGCGTGAGTTGCTTAGCTCGCATGGTTTCACCCATAACGAGCTCACTCTTTGGAGATATCCTTCTATGGTGAAGATGGCAGAGCTCAATGGTCATGTCGAGAGGGTGCTGTTTATGACGCAAAGTCCAGATGGCTATACTGTGGCAACTGCAGCAGGGGACCAGACAATGCAACTGTGGAAGGTTTTTGGAACCCCAGAACAACATGCATCGAAGGCAAACACCGAGCCTTTTGCTCATTTCAACCGTATCCGTTGAAAGTGATATATGTATAGGAGATTCTGTGTTATATGTAAGGGGTAGTCCTCTTGCCCCTAGTGGTTTTGTATTACGAAAGATTTCTTTTTTTTGTTTGTTTGTTTCGTGAGCCTTTTTTGTAAGTAGTATATTCAGACAAATAACTTCGAATGAATTCTGTATCTGATTGGATTTTTTTTTTACTTTGATTTTTTATCTTTCTTTCCCTATTTTTAGTGTCTTTGACAATCTAGATTAAGGTGCATTGTTCAAACGAGTTTTCATGTTGTCTGCAACTAGCCAACTATGGTATATTCTTCATTCGGACTAGTTGTTTATTCGAAAATTAGATAACAAAATTCATGTCTTGCTCCTCAGTTTGCTTTCTATTAGAATATTAGGTACTCTTATGGTATGCTTGGATGAAAGAGTTGGAGGGGAAGGGAGAGAAGACATTTTTCTTATTTCTGGATTTTTTTAAATGGGAGTAATGAAATGAGAGATTAATATGTAACCTTCCATCATTCCTTATTCATTTTTATGATTTTTTATAATTCTCTGATTTAGGAATGAAAATTATCTCTCCCCAGTCACCACCCTTGCCCTCCTAACTCCTCTATCCGAACATACCATTAGTGGTTTTAGGGGTCTTATGATGTTATTTGTTCTATCTTCTAGGTTTGGTTTAGTTGTACTACACTCACACCTGACTTGGAATAGAAGCATAATAAATAGGTGTTAGTGGTTTGTATCTGATACATTATAGACACAATTTATCTTAAACATATATACTTTGTTTCAAGTTTTAACATGGTGTCAATGCAACAACACCCTTTATGAGCTAATCCTGTTACTATTCTGCTATCAAGTACCTGAAAACCTAGAGCCCAAATGTGTCCATGACTTTCCTTCCTATTGGCTGTGCACAACATTAGTGGTTGTTTCATCCAATGATTCGAACCACGTGCAAGATCCAAATGAATTGCCACCTCCTTTTCCAATATAGTAGTTTTATATTACACAGATACCCCTTTATTCTCTTTCCTATATATAGTAGTTAACTCCATCCAACAAAGCCGAACACTGATGAAAATTGGGCCTCCAACAGTCTAGTGGTCTCTTGACTCCAATCATTCCAGTTAGCGGGTCCGTCGAAGCTTAGTAGAGTGGCTGAATATGGTCCCTTCAGGGTCACTGGGCAAACATTTAGGATCATTTTTGTCCTCTTATCATATCATATACTAGAAAAATACGAAGGAAAAGGCACAATTAATTTCGTAAGAACAATAACAATAACATACATAAATCAGACTACATATTCCAAAACCACTAGCATCTACAGAATTGAATATCCATAAATGGGTTGAAGCCGATCTTTGAGAAAATACACAAATTATTTGTCAACAAACACAAACTTAAACTATGTACCAAAAAAGTTAAAATAAAAAAATACAAACTTAAACTCTAGGCAAATGCAAGTACAAACATTTTAAGATCCAACATTGAATAAAAGGACACTGATTCACTACTTGAAAGTCAAAACAAATCTCCTCTCACCCTCAACCTCCCTGCCTCTCAAAACAAATACAAATACATTCTCAATTTCTTATATAAAGAAGGTGGAAATCCACCCTGTTTCCGAACTTGTTGACCGATGCATATCGCCTAAGGGCTTGATTGGAGCACCTGATAAAGAAGATATGATAGAATAATTTATCATATCCTACTTTTATCTCTTGTTTGGTGGGTCAATGAGATATGATTAGCTTATCCTATTATCTAATTTTATCATATCCCATACATGATTTCTTATCCTATGGGGGAAGCTGAGTTAGGATTCAACAATATAGGATACCAATATTGGAGACCCAATATATCCCCGCTACCCAATATATTTGTATTTATTGCATTATATTTTATTTTTTCTTTCTCCTTTCTCCTTCTACATAATCTCATCAGATTGCTAATCAGGTGCTCATCAAACATAGGACATGATATAAGCCCCCATATCATATCCTACCCTTATCCTATCTTGTCCACCAAACGAGCCCTAACTGATGGAATATCCACTTCAGCTTGGTTATTCTTAGCCCGAATCATATAGAAGGTTGAGGGGTCTATGTAATGTTTCATATAATAGTTACACACAAAAATTGCCACCCAGGTTTAGAGAGTTACAAGCTAAAGGAAAGTGAAGCTCACCATAGTAAGTGCTGATAAAAAAGTGACAAATTGGAAAGCAGTAAGACTATTAAGTCTCCTTAAGAACCAATTAATTGGTAAAAAAAATAAAAATAAAATAGCAAAATCAGTTGTTTCCAATAATCAAGCAAACTGGAATTTTAATAACGATATATGTAAATTTTGATTAAATCATACATGACTAGTAAGAGTGATTTTGCATAAAAGGCACAAAGCTTTGAATTTCCCTTTCTTGTAAACACATGCAGACTGCTGGAACTTTGGTACAGATTTTTCAATATTATAATATTATATATATTTTTTAATTCTCATTGAATACAACCGGATATAGAAGAACTCTAAAATAATCTTTTAAATTTTTAATCGAATCGAATACCATGTGATATTTTCTCAATCCTTTAAAATTTTAATTGAATATTAATAAAAAAAATTATCTAAAAATAATTCATTAAAATCCTTTAAAATATCAATCCAACATACCACTTGATGTTTCAGGCTAACATCTTGGGCTTTTTGAACTACGTAATCCGTTTCTCAAAATGTTTGACCCATATAAGCTTTTGGTCAAACTATTTAAGTTAGTTATGCTGAAAGGGTAATTGCGGTCGTCTTGTTTGTGTCTATACGCGCACCTTATCTATGCGCGTCTCAAGCCGCATATGCAAAAATTTAAAAATGTTTTGAAATGTTAGGAACAGTCTCAGGCTTTTTCACCTTTTTGTCCCTCATTAATTATTTAATAATCATTTTGCCCCTAATTGCAAATTATCTACCAATCTGCCCCTCTTTAATCGATTAAATTGAATATTTAATCGATTAAATGGTCAAATGAAGATTTAATCGATTAAATCTTCCTCTTTATCATAAGCAATAGGGAGATTTAATCGACTAAATCTCCAAGTCAATGATTTTTGCCTATTTTGACCATTTAATCGATTAAATTTTTGGCTTAATCGACTAAAGAGGGGTAGATTGGTAGATAGTTCTGAATGAGGGGCAAAATGGTTATTAAATAATTAATAAGGGGTAAAAGGGTGAAAATGCCAACAGTCTCATCCTCCAAGGCATAATATATATATATAGGGGTTGGTTATATTTATAATTTTTTTTTAAATCTCTAATAAATTACACTATGTTCTCCAGGAAGAACACTAGTTACACTATGTTCTCCCAGAAAAAATAGTGTAATTTATAAAAATTTATAAAAAAATTATAAACGGATCATTTCCTATATATATATATATATATATATATATATATATATATATTTACTTATATGGGGTAAACATTTCTACAACAACTTTAGATAAATTTATCTACAGCTGCCATTTTTAACTATGTTCTCCCGGGAGAACACAGTTATAACTTTAAAGTTGCCTGATTAACCACCACATTGGTGAATCTTTATTCTTTGTAACCATTATTTTTATAGTGAATTTTTGATCTGAACTAGGTCCCGTGGGTTTTTACTTCTTCATTGGAGAAAGTTTTCACACGTTAAAATCTGGTTGTGTTTCTCCTTCTCTCTCCTATTTGTGTTTTTTGATTTTCCGCTGCGCTGCCCGACCTGGTGAAAGTTCAAGCTGAGGTATTGCCGAGATTTGAGATCCAAGATCTTGTTGATTGATTTCCGCACAAAGGCCCCTGAGCCGATCTGAGGGAACCGAGTTTTCCCAACAGTAGCTTCAATTATGACTTCTCCATAGTCCCTAATAAGAAAGGGTCCTACAATCACAATGACCAATACTATTGCTAGAAGGATGCCATGAGGTGCTGCTGTTGCACCCCCACCTTGTTGTTGTTGTCGTCTTCTTTCTCCTATCATGTTTGGAATGGATTATAATGATTTGGAAGGGTTTTTGAAAAAAGGGAAGAGTGTGTGTTGTTGGTGTGTAGTTCTGTGGCTGTGCAATGGCTTTCTTTTCTCCTCCTCCTAGTTAAGGGTTGGGTTGTGTTGATGAATATGTTGTACTTTTTTTGAATAAATTCTTCTACACATACAAATCAAAGAGTGGGTCAATCTTTATGTTTTTTTCTCTTCTCTATTTCTCTATGTATCAAAGAATGAGAGAATTTTTAGTGCATATAACATCATAGTCTATTTCTCTTTTTTATTTGAGTATCATTTTGTTGTGGGCTTTTGAAATGTCCATATCATATGGATTAAAATTTTTCATGTTAGGTATGAGATAATTTTATCTCTACATTATATGTGAGCAGGAAATAAAATTATTTCCTATAAGAGAACTATTAATTCTAATGTTTATTGAGTTTAATATTTGTTATTTCTACACATATAAAAATTTGTAGGATTTATACGAATCATGTGAAAATAGGAAAAATAAAGACAAATAAGTTTCATTTATGTAGGTAAAATATATATATTCCCTGAGAAACATTAAGGGGGCGTTTGGTACAAGAGAAATTTTTTTTAATCCAGGAAATAATTATTACTGGAATATAGTGAGGAATATATTTTACTGGAATATTACTAAAAAGCTGTTTGGTAAGATCAAATTTTACTAGGAAATTATGAATAAATTTACTAAGTGTGTGTTTGGTTGATTGTGATATATTTGTGGGAATGTTATGTTATTTTACTAAAATGACCCCAGTGAAATATTAAATTTTTAATGTCCGTAAGAAAAAGACGAACGCATATGGGTTTGCTGTGAGAAAGAAGACATACGGCAACAAAAGAGAAGCTGGTCGACATCTGTGCTACGATTGGGAAGCTGTGGTTCTGGTTCATAAAAATGATTTTTATGCAGATGTGGGAAGATCTGATTCAAAAGGCAAAAGAGGGAGGTTCTTGTTGTTTCATTATACGAAGCTGTTTAAAAAAAACAAAAAACAAAAAAAATTAGGACTTCCACCCTCCACAGATGGTACATGCATGGAGCAAAAAATTCAAGATACCATTAAACCTTGCGACCTGTAGACAGGTAAACCTCCAAGCAGCTAACGATGGAGTAGATCTTCTACCAAAAACATGCCAACAACTACACAGAGGGAGCCCTTGTTCCTCTATTTTCAGACAGATCGTAAGGTTACTTTTGTCAGTATTTTTGCGCTTATTTTCCACTTCCCCGGGTACCAAAAAATTCCAATTAATCCATGGAACTATTGACCTCCTGTCCGTACCAAGATTTGCACACAAAAAGCTTTGCCGGGAAATATACTCACTCTGGAAACTTTTTCATTTGTGGGTACCAAACGTAGGATTCTTACTTTTCCAAACATGCTTTCCCGGGGAGACTAAAATTTTCCGGGTACCAAACACACCTTAAATCCCTATTTATTTTGCTGGGCGATGAACTTGCGTTACATGTGCTTTATTCAAAAGGCCATCTTCTATCCTATTCAATTGACACCTGCTGATTAAAAAACTAATATAGATTTTGTTAGGATATAAATACGTAATAACAATCACAAAGTTGTTAGGACATACTATCTTTATTTTTCTTTTAGTAGTTACTATTTGTATAGTATTCTCTTTGGGGAGTGGATTTTCTCATATGCTAATTAATATGACCATGTCACGTGGGGCAATCATAATCATACATGGGTGGATTAATGGTGATAAGGGAGGAGAGAAAAAAAACATAAAGATAGGAAATTACACAATCATCATCGTTGATTTAGTTATTAAATTACACATGAGATGATCCATTTCCTGTTCTCTTTGAATATTATACTGTTTAGAAGGTTCAAAATTATTTTATAATTACTATTTAATTATATGTGTGAGAGATTATATTCGTATAAATGAAATAATAAATTACAATAGTTTAAAATTATAATCAAGTGCTCATCTTCTGAATCCATTCTATTTAATTTGAAACAAAATTACTAGTCAATCTTTAGGTTATTCACAAATAAAACGACTATGATAATAAATAAGCTTAACTATATAAATTATTTTTGTTGTAAAAAGTTCTATCAAAGTGCAGGAGGAACACTCGTCGGAGCACTTGTTGGCGTGGGTGCAGGGGAAGACTTCGCTGGGGTGAGCTCACTGGAACAGTAGCAATTGGAGAGCCGACCAGAACTTGTGCTGGTGGCAAGTTAACAAGAGTTGTCGTCGATGGAGACAATGCTAGAGGTATTGTCGTCGGAGCAAGCACAACAGTTAGACGAAGATGCAGACAGAGATGAAGCTGGAGGAGCTGAGTTGGGAGAAGAAACGTGAAAGACTTCCGAGCTGATTTGCGAGAAACAAATAATTGTCATTACGATCGACAGTGGTTGAATGTATATACAAAGAACTTGTTTTTTCATATTTCTTATAATTAGATAATGTCCATAAATTTCACGATAACAGTTCTATTAGTATTAGTTAGTGATCTCGGCTCGGATGTTTCCAAATATTTTGATTATGTTTATGAATTTTATCTATTTTAGTAGAACCGGATAAAAAGTGTTTGATGTTCTTGGGGTGGGCTTACTATTTAGATGCTTTCAGCAGTTATTCGCTTCGCACTTGGCTACCCAGCATTTATCGTGGACATGATAACTGGCACACCAGAGGTGCGTCCTTCCCGGTCCTCTCAGTGCTCTAACGCCCACACCGGATATGGACCGAACTCTCTCACGACGTTCTGAACCAAGTAGAATATGACTAAATATATAGGGAGTGGATCCTGGTTGTGATTTAATAATATAATCACAAAACCATTTTTTCATATAAAAAATGATCACGTGGTCATGTTATTTGATCACAACCACTCATCTAAAAATCATATACTTTTTTCTCTCTATATTTCATCATCAATGAGTGGTTGTGATTTAATAATATAATCACAAAACCATTTTTTCACATAACTGAGAATCCACTTCCAAATATATAGTTTGATCCCTAAAAAACTCATTTTTGTAACTCCCACATATACCCATTCACACGTGCTTTCAATTGTAATATATATATATGTGTGTGTGTGTGTGTGTGTGTGTGTGTGTGAGAAAGGATATTCTTACTACCAAAATTTTGTACTACTAACTTACTAACCTTGCATGCACCTGGCATCATAGACGAATTCGACTTGAACATACTAGACTGGGGTAGCAGCAACGTCCTTAGTATGGCACTTGAAAATATTGTACATCTTTGGAATGCGGATGATGGTTCCACTTCAGAACTTGTCACTGTGGATGATGAAGATGGTCCCATTACAAGTGTTTGCTGGGCTCCTGATGGACGTCGTTTAGCCATTGGTTTGAATAACTCCCATGTCCAGCTTTGGGATTTTGTCGATGCTAAGCTGGTAGATAAATATTATGAAAGAGATATTTTAACCTAAATCATGCGTATAATTATAAAGGGTTTAACATGGCCACAAAAAATTTCTTACACGCACAATATTTTGTGGGGCCCGCAGCAAAAAAAACTCCGACACGCAAAATGAATCTCTATAACATAATACAATCACTTTTCCTACAACATAACTCTTATAAAAATTATAAAATACCAAACAATATGAAATCAGAGCTGGGATTGTAAGTACCTTGTTGGATCATCACAAAGCCAAAATAAAGAAAGGACTACATGTCAGATCACCTATTTCTGTAGTAAAGGCAGCCTCAGCGGGAGCATGATGGCTTGTAGAATTTAACTCCAATATAAATAGGCCAGAGAGGGGACCTAGCTAATAACCGAGAAAAGATTCCGTGTCCACCCATCATGGAAAACCAGGGTCATACTAAAGCCTACACTGCTGCCCAACTATGCCCAATAACAACCGATGCCAGAAGCTCTATTCAATGTGATCACAATGAGCTAGTTACAATAATAATATTGAAATATCTATTAACCCAAATTAATTTTAAAATATAAAACTAATTAATTGGTATTGCGCACATATAAATAAGATTTATTAATTTTAAAATACAAAACTAATTAATTAATATTGCACACATATAAATAAAATTTCTAACATATTATACTTACTTTTATTTATTTACTTTTTTCAATTGAGACTTATGCATTCTGATGGTCATATGGTGTGAATTTGGTGAATGCAGCTAAGAACACTGAAGAGTGGACACCAAGCGCGAGTGGGTTCACTAGCTTGGAACAATTATATCCTCACAACAGGAGGAATGGATGGTAGGATTATTAACAATGATTTTAGAGCAAAATCTCACATTGTTGCAACCTACATGGGACATGAGCAGGGTGTGTGTGGACTCAAGTGGTCTTCTTCGGGAAAACAATTAGCTAGTGGTGGCAATGATAATTTGATTCACATATGGGACAGATCCATGGCCTCTTCCAATTCAAGAACTTGTTGGCTTCACAAGCTTGAGGAGCACAGAGCTGCTGTAAAGGCATTGGCTTGGTGTCCATTTCGGGGAAATATACTAGCTTCTGGTGGAGACACCGGTAATGAGTGCATTAAGTTTTGGAACACACAAACTGGTGCATGCTTGAACTCAGTTAACACGGGCTCTCAGGTATATGCTCTGCTGTGGAGCAAGCATGAGCGTGAGTTGCTTAGCTCGCATGGTTTCACCCATAACGAGCTCACTCTTTGGAGATATCCTTCTATGGTGAAGATGGCAGAGCTCGATGGTCATGCCGAGAGGGTGTTGTTTATGACGCAAAGTCCAGATGGCTATACTGTGGCAACTGCAGCAGTGGACCAGACAATGCAATTGTGGAAGGTTTTTGGAACCCCAGAACGACATGCATCGAAGGCAAACACCGAGCCTTTTGCTCATTTCAACCGTATCCGTTGAAAGTGATATATTCATAGGAGATTCTGTGTTATATGTAAGGGGTAGTCCTCTTGCCCCTAGTGATTTTGTATTACGAAAGATTTTATTTTATTTTGTTTTTGTTTCGTGAGCCTTTATTGTAAGTAGTATATTCAGACAAATAACTTCGAATGAATGTCGTATCTGATTGGATTTTTTTTCACTTTGATTTTTTATCTTTCTTTCCCTGTTTTTAGTGTCTTTGACAGTCTAGATTAAGGTGCATTGTTCAAATGAGTTTTCATGTTGTCTGCAACTAGCCAACTATGGCATATTCTTCATTCGGGTCTAGTTGTTTATTCGAAAATTAGATAAAAAAATTATTGTCTTGCTCCTCAGTTTGCTTTCTATTAGAATATTAGGTACTCTTATGGTATGCTTGGATGAAAGAGTTGGAGGGGAAGGGAGAGAAGACATTTTTCTTATTTCTGGATTTTTTAAAATTGGAGTAATGAAATGAGAGATTATTATGTAACCTTCCATCATTCCTTATTCATTTTTATGAGCATTTTATAATTCTCTGATTTAGGAATGAAAATTATCCCTCCCCAGTCCCCACCCTTGCCCTCCTAACTCCTCTATCGGAACATATCATTAGTGGTTTTAGGGGTCTTATGATGTTATTTGTTCTATCTTCTAGGTTTGGTTTAGATGTACTACACTCACACTTGACTTGGAATAGAAGCATAACTAGGTGTTAGTGGTTTGTATCTGATACATTATAGACACAATTTCTCTTAAACATATATACTTTGTTTCAAGTTTCAACATGGTGTCAATGCAACAACACCCTTCATGAGCTAATCCTGTTACTATTCTGCTATCAAGTTCCTGAAAACCTAGAGCCCAGATGTGTCCATGACTCTCCTTCCTGTTGGCTGTGCACAACATTAGTGGCTGTTTCATCCAATGATTCAAACCACTTGCAAGATCCAAAGGAATTGCTACCTCCTTTTCCAATATAGTAGTTTTATATTACACAGATACTTCTTTATGCTCTTTCCAATATATAGTAGTTAACTCCATCCAACAAAGGCGAACACTGAAGAAAATTGGGCCTCCAACAGTATAGTGGTCTCTTGACTCCAGTCATTCGAATTAGCGGGTCCATCGAAGCTTTGTAGAGTGGCTGAATATGGTCCCTTCAGGGTCACTGGGCAAACATTTAGGATCATTTTAGTCCTCTGATTATATCATATGACTAGAAAAATACGAAGGAAAAGGCACAATTAATTTCATAAGAACAATAACAATAACGTAAATATTAAATCAGACACTACATATACCAAAACCACTAGCATCTACAGAATTGAATATCCATAAATGGGTTGATGCCGATCTTTGAGAAAATACACAAATTATTTGTCAACAAATACAAACTTAAACTCTAGGCAAATGCAACTACAAACATTTTAAGATCCAACATTGAATAAAAGGACACTAATTCACTAGTTGAAAGTCAAAACAAATCTCCTCTCACCCTCAACCTCCCTGCCTCTCAAAACAAATACAAATACCTTCTCAACTTGAATGCTTCAGCTGCTCGTTGACCGATGCATATCGCCTAAGTGATGGAATAGCAACTTCAACTTCAGCTTGGTGATTCTTAGCCCGAAACATATAGAACAGCAAGGTTGAGGCGTCTATATAATTTTGCATATATAGTCACACACAAAAATTGCCACCCAGGTTTAGAGAGTTACAAGCTAAAGGAAAGTGAAGCTCAACATAGGAACTGCTGATAAAAAAAGTGACAAATTGGAAAGCAGTAAGCCTATTAAGTATCCTTAAGAAGTAAGAACCAATTAATTGGTAAAAAAAAAACAATAGCAAAATCAGTTGGTTCCAATAATCAAGCAAACAGGAATTTTGATAACTGATATATGCAAATTTTGATTAAATCATACATGACTAGTAAGAGTGATTTTACATAAAAGGCACAAAACTTTGAATTTCCCTTTCTTGTAAACACATGCAGACTACTGGAACTATGGTAGTTGTTTCTGTATAGATATTAGAAAATTGTGAATCTTGAAAAAAAAGGGTAAGATTGTGAGAGAGACATTTTATTTATATTTCTCATTAAAAAATCTTATAATATTTACATCAATAGAAAATCCACTAAAATCACAAGATTATTATTTTTTTGTTTAAAATGCTGACACTACAGGAAATTTGGTACACAACGGCGGTTTGCTAAAGGCGGTTGGTGTTAAAGCCGTTGCTTTAAAATATTTCGAAAGGCTGATTCAATTGTTTTTTTTTTATTAACCCTAACCTAATCTCAAACTTATCTCTTCACATTTTTAAGCCACATCTTCTAGCTCCTTGTTGTTAAGCGCTGCAGAGAGTTGTGCCCGTAGTTAGGATTTATACATATTTTCATCTCTCTTTTTTTATTTTTTATTTCATAATTATGTGGGTCCTACCTAGGGGTGCTAAACAAACCAGGGGCCTTTGGCTCAGCTCGTGAAGGCTTGAGCTTATATGTCTAAAATTTGTTGTTTGCACCAGGCTTGAACTTGTATAAAAGCTCGTTTAATAAAAAGGCCTCAGGCTTCTATTCAATAGCTCGGCCTTGAAGCCTCTCAGGCTGCCCTATTATATTATTTTATATTTTTATTTTATATTTTTTATACTACTTGTAATAGTCCTCTCTTTCTCCTCAATCCATTTCACCCCAAAAACTCATTCGTTCCACTGTACACTTCTCGTTTGTGTCAATTTATTTTTTATTTTTTATTTTTGTTGGCACTTTTTTTTTATAATAGGCAAAGATAATATAACCTATTATCTACCTTCTCTCATTTTAATTTTATTTATTTATTGTAGACTTTGTAAATTATTGCTGCAAATTGGAAGCTAAGGTTTCTATCTGGAAATTGTTTTCTTGTGGAATTCTGTTCTCTTATTTTTATTTTTTAACATGCTAACAGGCTAAGACAGGCTTCAGACAGACTTTTAATTTTTGTAAATAAACCAGGCCACAGGCCAATATTATATTCGTAACAGGTAACAGGTAACAGGCTAAGGCCAGTCTGACACGTTTAAATACAGGCTTTGCCCGTTAAGACCAAAGCTCAACTCGGCTCGGCCCGTTAACACCCCTAGTCCTACCACAAGATTATGAGGGAGTTAGAGATACTCTCTCTCCTCGATCAATTTACACCGGTGTAAGAATAATAAATCTTACACCAAATCTTAACCGTTGATTTTCGTGCATCCAATGGTTGAGATTTATTGGGAATTAAAAATTAATTAATGAATGAGACCTAATAAATCTTAACCGTTAGATGCAGAAAATCAATGGTTAAGATTTGGTGTAAGACTTATTATTCTTACACCGGTGTAAGATGATCCTGCCCCCACACACACACATATATATATATATATATATGAAAGTTAAAACTGGCCTTGAAGGCTGATGCATGTGAGAGGGAAAAACAAAAATTTTCCTCGCAGAAACACACATGCAAACAGTTTTTCATGCTTTAAGACAGCATGATGTTACCTTGTTTACGATCTGATCGCCAGGGAGATCACTTGTCAGGTTTGAAGGGTTCAAACCCTCTAACGCTGATCCACACCACCCTTCGTCAATGATGCAAGAACACCTTCATGAAAGCCACCAGATGACCACCACAGAGAGGCTTGCTATGCGCTCAATAGGTGAAGTATGTTTAGTGTTTAGAAGAGTGAAGTCTTCAACATGAAGACTTCACTAGAGTGTGGCGCATAGAGTGAGGAGAATAGACTAAGTTTTTGTGAAAACCCTAAGGAGGAATAATTAACCCTTTGTGCGCAAAAGATGGTTGTTTAGTAGGGAGAGAATGAGAAGATTTTCCTCACTTGAAAATCCCTTAAGATGTGCGCATAAGTGGGAGGATTTGTTGCAATTCAAAATTGCCAACAACTTTCACTTTGAATCCTCATGAGATTAGGTCCTATTCCTTTCATGATTCTGACCTAATGGTCATCATATGACCACTCACTTATGCGCCCCACTCTGTCCCAAATTGAGTCCAGATACGTTGAGTAGTTGCATTCAAATTTGAACCAACTAACTCATTGATTATCTCAACCAACCAAATCAGAATTGGAGCACTTTTAGTTGACAAGATGACACTCATTTGCAACTAAAGTGGCGCACCATTCCCTTATTGGATGAGATCAAATATCTTTTCTTGATGCAGGGGATTTGTTCCAACAAGATCTCATCTTATCCTTTTGTTATGAAACAACTTTTCATAGCCAATTCAAATTCAAATTCAAACACTTGAATTCAAATGTTCAAACATTTAAATTCAAAATTCAAATTTCAAATTCAAAACTCAAATTTCAAAATCCAATTTCAAAATTCAAAATTCAAATTTCAAATTTCAAATTCAAAATTCAAATTTCAAAATTCAAATTCCAAATTCAAAATTCAAATTCAAAATTCAAAATTTAAATATTTGATAATAAATTTAACTAATTAAATTAATTAGTAATGTCTTGGACCATCCAAGCCCATTACATGATCCATGCGCCCTCTTCCCATCAGGTGGGCTTCCAAACAGCTTCTTGCGCTAACAACCATTATTAGGCCCAATACCTTTAAAGCTAGTTCATCATAACTACAAGGTGTTAGTGTGTGACCCATTAGGTCTAACTTAGCCTCTGACATAAATGGGTTCGGGCCCAACAAGCCCACAACCCAATTAATGACAACACAGAGCACTAGCAATGCTTTGTTGTCACAGAGCTAGTCACATTAATGACTTGATCATCCTATTACACATATTTGGTTACCGTATGTATTTGCCTTCGTCTCGGTTATCTTCCCATTAACCTAGGGTAAGGAAATGTATCAACCCCTGCAGTTTAGGGTAAGCTTTATTCGAAATAGGGAATCTTCAATTTACTGACTCTAAAGGCAGATCATCTCATGATCTCTTTTACTATGCATAGATTCTCGAGTCCCTGTAAATGTCATCCCGATTTCTCCGGTTTACAGATAACCTAATCTCTCACATAGATTTGACGAATTCCTTCAGCTTATCACCCTAGCCCTGTGCTCTTTCAGGACACGCCCAACAGTATACCTATGAGTCTCCATGTTTCAGGCAGACGAGGCATACAATCAAAGCATGTCTTCTAGAACACAATCTAAGTAATAACCTCTGGTCTAAGGAAAGACATACCCAAATATAAAGAACTACTCTAATGATACTATCTGTGAGATTTGCTCAGAGTCTCTTTTTGAGTCTGTTTAGTGCGAGCTATACTCTTATAGGTCCACTCCAACACGTGTTATGAAATTCAAAAAACTTTAGCTAAGACATTTCCATATCTGTAGCACATGAGGTCTTTACCTTGTATCCATATACAAGTAGATAAGTCGTGCTAGTCTTACCCGAGATCACTGATCCCCAATCTCAGTGTCTCTAGACTAGGAACATAAAATTAGAAATAGACGTGCGATATCCTTGAATCCTCATAATCGTGATCTCATCACAGATTTTCAAGAGATACCTGTTCTATTCCAAGGGGTTTATCCAGTTTGTTCATATAATATTAACAATAATACCAAGACATAATATGAAACTGGATAAAGATTGCTTTTATTCATTTGGGACAAATAGTTCTACATCTAATGTCCTTTATTTAATCAAAAGATTGTCTCTAGGACACCCATATACTAACAATATATATATATATGGGACAGAATATTCTTACATCGGTGTAAGAGTTAGAAGTCTTACACCAAATCTTGACCATTGATCCACTTGTATCCAATGGCTCATATTACTAAAAAAATTAAGCCTTTAGATATAAATGGGATCAACGGACAAGATTGAGAGTGTAACTTACACTGGTGTAAAATGATCCTGACCTTATATATATATATATATATATATATATATATATATATATATATGACACAAGTATTTCCTCTATGGTATAAGAATAACGTTTTACATATATATAAGGAAATATAGCTCTGTTATAAAATAAAATAAAATAAACTTTTATAACAACATATAGAATGTCAGATATGTCGATGGATATGATATTTTTTTATTTTAAATATGAGTGGATCTCACTTTCTTGTATTTCACAAAAAATCTTATCTATAGTGAGTAGTGACTGCAAAAAAAAGAAATATATATAAACGATGTTTGTTGCATTAACTTACACTTGTTCTTATACCATAGAGGAAATATTTGTCTTTATATTTACCTCATTGTAGAGAATCCTTATATGTATATTTATTATTTAAAGGAATATTTTTGTCATACTTATTAAAAATATTATTTGTTTAAAGTAAATAGGTAATGACTCAAAAGAAACAAAATGAGAAAATAACATTGATATGATTTATTAAATAATTAAATAAAATAAATAAACTTAATAAACTGGAAAACGGTAATTAGCCAAACACGTAACCCTAGGAAGGTAAAATTGTGTAGGAGGTCTCAAATGAGAAAAATAATCTTGGAAATGGATTCAGAACGAAAAATTGAGTGGTTAGGCAAGTTTATGAAAATTTGAATTCCCTTCAGTATTTCATTGAACTTCCTATCCACGGACTGGGTTGCATAGTCAGTTACAATCGTATGTGGGACACCAAACGTCCAAATATTTTTTTCTATAGAAAAACCTTTTAACTTTATTTGTTGAGGTAGTGACCAGAGGTTATGCTTCAATCCATTTCGTTAAAATAGTCAATGGCCACGATCAACCATTTCAGCCCTTATGTTGTATTTGGAAACGGTCCAAGTAAATCCAATCCCCATTGGTAGAATGGCCATAGGGAAGATAATTTTTCACAAGGGGCATGACAGATATCAGCATGTTGTTAACATTTGATATAATATCGCACATGGATTTTGGCATCTTCTTCAAGTGTAGGCCAAAAGATCTCGCATGTAATTGTTTGCGAGATAATGATTTTCCTCTCATATGAGGTCTATTTATTCCTTCATGGACTTCAGTTATAACATAATGAGCAGAGGGGTGAAAAGTTCTTTTCTGGAGAGTTGACCATTAAGGATTGTGTAATAAGAAGAAATTCTGATCAACTTCTTCGCAATTTGTTCATCTCGCTGAAGTGTTCCATGTTCAAGATATGCTCTAATTGGGGAAATCCATGTTGAGTCCTCTTTATACTCTCCCATTTCGTCAGCCAACATGGGAGCTGCATTGGTTGAGGGTTGAGCCCTGCACTTGAAGATGACCGTTATTATACATGGATGTGAGACATTTTGCTGCATTACTGATATGTTGTTTCTTGAATTTTTAGTGCTAGCCAACTTTGATAAGATATCTGCTCTAGCATTTTTTACACGGGATATGTTCAAATCTTACTTGTATTAAAAATCAGTATTAGAAAATGTACCTTTTACCAAATGGTGGTAGCTCAGTTGGCGCATGAGAGCTAAGCAGGTGGGGGTGAGAGCATGTGTTCGAATCTCTCCAGTACCACCTTTGTAAGGGGTTTAAAGCCTTAATCCTGGGCCCGCCCCGAATCGGATTAGTTGCGAAGCAATGAACCGATTGGAATATTTCCAAAAAATGTAACTTTTCGAGATACTTGGATATCAATGGTTTTTTTGCTTTATACGCCCCTTGAACTTGCGAGATGACCAGTTGGGAATCGCTTTTCACCAAGACTTTTTTATCTCCGAAATCTTTAGCCATTTTTAATCCTGCAATCACTGCTTCGTATTCGACTTGATTGCTAGATGCTTTAAATTCAAACTAGAGGAATGCTGAATTGAGACACCCTATGGGTTCTCTACAATGATTCTTGCACCACTTCTTACGGTGTTTAAGTATCCATCCACGTATATAATTCATTCATCATTCAATTTAGCATTATCTTGGTGGGTCATCTTGACCACAAAGTCAATGAACACTTGAGCTTCGATGGATTGTCTTGGTTCATAAATAATATCATATTCTGAAAGCTTTGCTGACCAAGTTATCATTAACCTTGCGAGATCAGGTTTTCGCAGGATTTTTCTGATGGGTTAGTTAGTTCTAAACTTTATTTGGTGCCCTTGAAAATAGTGAAAAGAGGAAAAATAAAGACAAATAAGTTTCATTTATGTAGGTATATATATATATATATATATATATATATATATATATATATATTCCTGAGAAACATTAAATCCCTATTTATTTTGGTGGGCGATGAACTTGCATTACATGTGCTTTATTCAAAAGGCCATCTTCTATCCTATTCAATTGACACCTGTTGATTAAAAAACTAATATAGATTTTGTTAGGATATAAATACGTAATAACAATCATAAAGTTGTTAGGACATACTATCTTTATCTTTCTTTTAGTAGTTACTATTTGTATAGTATTCTCTTGTGAGTGGATCCTCTCATGTGTTAATTAACATGATCATATCAAGTGGGGCAATCATAATCATACATGGGTGGATTAATGGTAATAAGGATGAGAGAAAAAAAAATATAAGAATAAGAAGTTACACAATTATCACCTTCGATTTAGTTATTAATGGTTAAAATCATATCACATGACATGATCATGTTAAATTACAGGAGAGGATCCATTTCCTAATCTCTTTGTATATTATACTGTTTAGAAGGTTCAAAATTATTTTATAATTACTATTTAATTATATGTGTGATAGATTATATTCGTATAAATGAAATAATAAATTACGATAGTTTAAAATTATAATCAAGTGCTCATCTTCTTTATTTTACATAATTTTTGTGGTACATGGATAAGACTGAATTCATTCTATTTAATTTGAAACAAAATTACTAGTCAATCTTTAGGTTATTCACAAATAAAATGACTATGATAATAAATAAGCTTAACCATATAAATTATTTTTGTTGTAAAAAAGTTCTATCAAAATGCAGGAGGAAGATTTCGCTGGGGTGAGCTCACTGGAACAGTAGCAAGTGGAGAGCTGACCAGAACTTGTGCTGGTGGCGAGTTCACAAGAGTTGTCGTCGATGGAGACAATGCCAGAGGTATTGTCGCCGGGAGCAAGCACAACAGTTAGATGAAGATGCAGACAGAGATGAAGCTGGAGGAGCTGATTTGGGAGAAGAAACGTGAAAGATTTCCGAGCTGATTTGCGAGAAACAAATAATTGTCATTACGATCGACAGTGGTTGAATGTATATACAAAGAACTTGTTTTTTCATATTTCTTATCATTAGATAATGTCCATAAATTTCACGATAACAGTTCTATTAATATTAGTTACTGATCTCGGCTCGGATGTCTCCAAATATTTTGATTATGTTTATGGATTTTATCCTATTTTAGTAGAATCGGATAAAAAGTGTTTGATGTTTTTGGGGTGGGCTTATTACTTAGATGCTTTCAGCAGTTATTCGCTCCGCACATGGCTACCCAGCATTAACTGTGGACACGATAACTGGCACACCAGAGGTGCGTCCTTCCCGATCCTCTCGTAGTAGGGAAAGGTCCTCCCAGTGCTCTAACACCCACACCGGATATGGACCTAACTCTCTCACGACGTTCTGAACCAAGTAGAATATGACTAAATATATAGGGAGTGGATCCTCTCATGTAAAAAAATGATCATGTGGTCATGTTATTTGATCACAACCACTCATTTAAAAATCATATACTTTTTTCTCTCTTATTTCATCATCAATGAGTGGTTGTGATTAAATAATATAATCACATGACCATTTTTTCACATAAGAGAATGCACTCCCAAATATATAGTTTGATCCCTAAAAAAACTCGTTTTTGCTTTCAATTGTAATATATATAGTAAGTCCAATACGACATCGTTTTGGGGCGGAAATCATAATGTTTTTGTAATTTTAATTTATTTCAGGGTTATAATTGTCTGTATATTTATAATTATAATTTTTTAAGATTTCAATACCAAAATGACGTCGTTTCGAGAATCCATGCAGATAACTTATCTGCATTAACTGCGGAAATATTTTTCCCATATATATATATATAGTTCGATCACTAAAAAAACTTGTTTTTGCTTTCAATTGTAATATATATATATATATATATATATTAAAAAAAATAAAATAATGTGGCGCTTTATGTGAGTGTAATTGGCGCAAAACTATAAACGGTTGTAAGAGCATACATCATCATAACAAACGCACGCTTCAGTATTATCATGGAAATACTAGTCTCTCATTTTAAATGAGATAATTATCTCATTTTATCTCACTTCGAAAATCGCATCCCTATTTTTTTATTTTTTTTAATGGTGAACCACACTTGAATTTTTTCTGTAGCATGAAAAAACTACACTCATGTAATATGAGACTAATATTCCCCATATTATTATCATACCCATTTCCTTACACCAATTGGATTCAAAGCTCCAACACGTATAGTCGATTGGTTATATTTATTGTAGAGTCGGATTCTCTAATGTTAAAGTTTTTATATTTTTTTCTCAGATGTATTAAGGGAAATGTTATACTTAGTACCTAATTTTCTTACTACTTGTTACTACCAAATCTTAACCGTTGATTTTCGTCAATCTAACGGTTATAATTTATTGCAAATTAATAATTAATTAATAAATATGATCACATAAATTACAACCGTTAGATTGACAGAAATCAACGGTTAATATTTGGTAGTAACAAGTAATAAGAAAATTAGATAGTAAGTATAACCTCTCCCATATATTAAATAGATGAATACAATTAAAATATAGGGTTTGATTTTTAGGGTTTTCATTTTATCCTTTAACATGACACAACAAAGTTTCCTACACACATAACATTTTGTGCGGCCCACACTTTTTAAAACAAAAAAATAAATAAAAATTAAGCACACAAAATGAATCTCTATAATATTACATAGTCACTTTTCCTATAACGTAACTCTTATAAAACCCTAATTTTTATTATGGTATAGAAGATAAAATTCTCTCCTTACACATATTTAAAAGCATGTGGGATCATGTGAGGAGATGAGAAAAAAAAGAAAAAATATAAACAACACACACTTTTTATATATGTATAAGAGATAAAAAATTTTTGTATAATATACAATATATTAAACCCTATAATTTATCAACATTAACCCCCGAGGATTGACAACTGAGCTTCCAAGGGTTTGCTTGACTCAGGGTTCAAACCTTGTCTCAAGCAAATTCTTGAAAAATCTTTGGGAGCTAGAGGACTTGTCTCTCTCATCGAAAGGGGGATTAGTCTCATTCTTCATCCAGTAGTAAAGCTCAAAGTATTCGCTGTTCTAACAAGAGTAGCCTTCGGGCTTACTCCGAAAATAAAGTGACCGGATGATATTGTATAAGAATACCCTCGAGATTATACCCAAAAAAAAAATTATCAACATCAACAAAAAGAAAAATGACACAAATTTTACATGCTCAAATCATGCAAAATGTTGAAAATCCATTATACATATAATCTCTTATAATTATTTTTATATAAACTTTAAATTTTTTTTATTAATATGACAATAATAAAGATGACAATATGGGATGATAATTATAAGCTGATAATAAATACAATAAGCCTCTAATCATATTAGTAAACAAAAATTTACAAAATAGTTTGAAATGGTGCACTGACACACAGCAAAAGTATAATTGTGAAGGGCTTTCAAAATTTGCGGTGTTCGTGCAAATCCAAGGGGTTAGAGGGAGGCGTGAAGTCGCCGCAGACACTCTACCTCATTAATCATTCACTCTGTCTGTTGCTCTTTGTCTCCCGCTTGAATAAATATTTGATGCTATTATTGTACCATAGATTCAGTGTATTCTACCAATGAAAATATTACATGTTAGTTAGAACCCTTTTCAGACACTCTACCTCATTAATCATTCACTCTGTCTGTTGCTCTATGTCTCCCGCTTGAATAAATATTTGATGCTATTATTGTACCATAGCCTTCGCCCTCCAAGTCACAAAGGAGATTAATTTTATCTAAATAAAATATATATTTACTAAAAAATAACTAATTACGTATTTTTAATAATTAAAAACAACCAACTATCTAAATTAGACGCAAATTATTTAGCACCCTTGATGTCTATATGTGATGAGAATTGATTATTTCATGTCTTATTTTAACATAGCAATGTAAATGTTTAGGTCATCCATTCATAAATTATCAGTTACAATTTTAATGATGAAGTTTATAAAACAAGAAAGTATAAATTGTCACTTTAATAATTGATAGTTGATTTATGAATGAATGGTTGAAATATTTCATGTGATGCAGACCTTCACACGTGCTATTCTTTACAACACAGTGACTCACCTCATTAAGTAACTCCCACATATACCCATTAGCTACACGTGTGTATTAACTAGCTAACAACTATTCAAAACTAAAGGAAAAGCTAGAAACGGCTACCTTAAATGTAGTAGATGGGCCAAGCTATACGTCAGGGGCCTCTAGCCCGGCCTACCTTTGGCCTGGCCTTTCCTGTCCCACGTAACAAAACAGACCAGGCTTGGGCTACTTATAAAACCTCTTTTAAAATCAGGCCACAAGCCTATTTTGTAAAGCCCGGCCCATGCTGGCCTATATTTTTAAACAATTTTTTTAAAAAAATTATCTTATATAATAGAGTTTAGGGACCGGGGACTGCCGATCTTTTCTTCCTTTTTACTACTTTTGGTCCACATAAGCTGCACTTGTGTTTGCCATCTGAGCCACCTCCATCCGGTGACCACGCTACTCATCGACAGCTGCGCTATTGTTCATCAGCCTCCATTCCGATCAGTGCTAGAGGGACACACCATGCTGCCAACCGTTGTTTTTTTTTTGAAACCCTTATTCTATTGTTTTTATTTGGCTTCGTTGAATATACTTCTTCCACCATAAGTGCTTCAAGCTTAGTTTCCCTGAATATACTTTTTTAAATCGTGGGAACTTTGTTTCTCTATTTTTGTTTGTTGTATTGTACTGGGTTCAAGTGTTATTTTCTCAATTTTTGTGGCAGTAGTCTGATCACCTAACTCCAACATTTTATTTTAAGTATTTTTAGACTATCGTTAATTAGTTATTGGTTTCAATTAAAATTTACTAACTGTGATAAATCTTAATAATTTGCACTATTACAAAAAGTATGAAAAGATCTAAATATAGAACACCTCCAATATGTCTTCAAGCAGGCCAGAGGCCAGTTCAGGCTTTGTGTTATTAAAAAGCAGGTCAGGCCTAGGCCAATATGCTAGCTTGTGGTAGGCTAAGAGGCTGGGCCAGGCATAAAATATTCGATACGGGCCTAGCCTATTTATGCTAAAGCCTGGCTTGGCCTGGCCCATTTACACCCATACTTAAATGTCAAACGAGTCCTTATTTTGTCAGAAAATATTGTTGATGTGGTTCTTGTCTCCCGCTCTCTCTCTCTCTCTCTCTTGTTCTGGTTTTTCAAACTGTGAAGCTGAGGCTCGAAATCAACCATCATCAGTTCATCACCACGCCGCTCTCTCTGCTCTTCTATTTGCATCTTGTTTCTTGAATAATTCTTCTTCCCTCTCCAACCATGGATGCTGACTCATGGCGTTCTTCTACCCGATTACCTCTCCTAGAGAATTCCCTCCACATAAATAATAATCGGGAAAACGTAAGCCCCTTTATGCGTATTTCTTGATTTTCTTGCTAGCCAAACAAAAAATAAAAAAGGGTTTGTCTTTTCCGATGTTACTTTCGTTTTGGGACGGAAATCATGATATTTTTGTAATTCTAATTTATTTCAAGGTTATAATAATCTTTTATCATTCTAATTTTTTAATTTTTTAACCCAAAATGACATCTTTCCATGAACATTAGATAAAATTATGTAAAGTAACATCTGAAACTCTTTCACCAATAAAAAATAAAAACTCGATTT
>JAVKPL010014205.1:0-83804 GCA_032173675.1 Gastrolobium villosum
TATTGTTCCACCAAGCCCTGAACGGGTAATGGGTGTGTTGTTGTATATAAATGCAATGAAATAGGGTAATGCTTTGTTATACGTATTTGCATGCTTTGGTGTGACATAGGATGGTGTTTCCCTATGTTGGTATGTTGCATGATGATGCATAAATCATACTTGGTAGTTTAGCTGGCCAGTAGGACTATTTGCATATGAGTATCCTTAGGACAGCTCGAGAGCTCGAGGGATTTCTCCTGGAGATGTTGTGTACACTTGCATGGATATGTATTTGCTGCATTATTATTGTCATTGCTATTACACTGTTATTGAACTATGGGGTGGAGAGATTCTCCAAGGGCCCCTGGTTTACTGGATATATTCGTATATCTCACCCCGTGTTGTTGGGGACCCCCTTTCAGGCAAGGATGCTGCAGAAGCCTCTGATGGCAAGTGGCCATATTTGAATTAAAGGGATATATCAAGATTTAGCATCAATTGAATTAAACATGCCATTTTGTAGTTCCTTTGTATAGGATTGTTAAATGAAAGTCATTTGTTATATGCATGTTATGTTTAATTGGTTGGACTTAGCCTATGCTCATCCTCTTTGGTATCTTTTTTGTTGATGGGAACCAAGGAGTTGATCATAGTGTTTTGTAGCTAAGTCCCATGATTTGTAATTGAAACTTGTAAACATGAGGTAATGTTGTAATTATTGGATATATATATATATGACGAAATGATATGCATGTTTCTCTTAGTGTATGAGTATCTAGAGTGACTAGAATTCATGTGTTGAAAGGATTATATGATGTAAATTAGGTGAAAGAAAACCTTTGATTGAAAATTTAAGTAAGAGCCAAGATACCCTGTCTTGTTGTCCAATTTTCATATCCTATATGATAGATTTGGACTTTGTGTCTTGATAGAAGTTGTAGATATGTTTCTTAGCTTTCCAGAGAGACCAAGATTGTGTAATTTGGATAAGTATAACTAAAGTTATGGTTAAAACACCACAGGTAGGTCAAATTGCCCTGTTTTGGTACCCAGCCACTGTTGTCTGGCGCTATGAGCGCCAACTTCCAAAATGAGGCAGTGGCTCTGGCGCTGAGGGCGCCACTGTGGCGCTAGGAGCTCCGTCCTCCCTGTGTCCTGCGCATCTGTGGCGCTGATAGCGTGGGACTGGCGCTATCAGCGCGAAGGGTCCTGATGGTTCAATACCTGTTTTCTTAGAAATCTTATAACTTGGGCTACGGTGCTCCGATTTGAGCGCGGTTTGAACCCACGCGTAACTAATGAAACATCCTATAATATAATAGGAAAATGGAAACCATAATAAATGAAATGAAAGTATGGTATTAAGCTTTAAGTGTTTTATTCCACAATTTATTATGGTTATGGTCACGCAATTGGGTAATTTTAATTCGGCTTGTTTTAAAAGAAAAATTTAACCGGATTTTAATTGCACCAATGTGATTGTAACTGCGCTTAATATCATAAGTCAATGTTAACAAACCGGTTCTAGAACGGGGTGTTACATAATGGGCCAAGCCCAAAAAGAATAAAAACAAAACCTAGAGAAATCTAGATCCTTCTAGAGGATTCTAAATAATTATAAATAAATAAATAAGAAAAACTAATTTCTAATATTTACAACAAATAAATAAACCTAATATTTACAATACTCCCCCTCAAGCTGAGGAATAGATATTTATCATTCCTAGCTTGCTAGTAAGTTCTTGAAATCTTTCTGAAGGAAGCCCCTTTGTCAATAGATCAACTAATTGGCGCCCAGTGGGAATGTATGGAGTGGTAATTAGCCCACTATCAAGTTTTTCATTGATAAAATGACGGTCGACCTCAATATGTTTAGTCCGATCATGTTGAACTGGATTGTGAGCTATACAAATAGCTGACTTATTATCACATAGCAGTTTCATAGGTCCCTCACATTTTATTTTGAGATCATCAAGTACAATTTGGAGCCACAGTAACTCACAAATGCCTTGGGCCATAGCTCGAAATTCAGCTTCTGCACTTGATCTGGCAACCACATCTTGTCTCTTACTTCTCCATGTCACCAAGTTACCGCAAAGAAACATACAGTAACCAGTAGTAGAACGACGGTCAGTCACAGATCCAACATAATCAGCATCAGTGTAGACTTCTAAGGATAGATTGCCATCCCGTCGGAACAACAATCCTTTACCAGGAGTAGCTTTAAGATACTGAAGAATTCTCTCTACTGCCTGCATGTGTTTCTCCTTTGGATCATGCATAAACTGACTAACAACATTAACGGCATAAGCTAGGTCTGGTCTAGTATGAGCCAGATAGATCAATTTCCCAACTAGCCGTTGATATTGTCCTTTATCAACTGGAGAACTCTCCTCTTCATAGCCTATCTTGTGATTCTGCTTAATAGGAGTATTAGAGGGTTTACACCCAAGCTTTCCTGCTTCTCTGAGAAGATCAAGAACATATTTCCTCTGGCTGATGAAAATCCCTTTCTTTGAATGAGCTACTTCTATCCCTATGAAATATCTCGGTTTCCCAAGGTCTTTGATTTCAAACTCAGAGGCAAGCAATGTTTGCAGAATCTGTTTCTCCACAGAATCATCACCTGTGATAATAATATCATCAACATATACAAGGAGCACAGTAAGCTTCCCATTATGGGAGTGTTTGAAGAAAAGAGTGTGATCTCCTTTACTCTGTCTGTATCCTAAGGTCATCATAACCTTAGTAAACCTTCCAAACCAGGCACGAGGTTGCTTCAATCCATACAAGGTCTTTTTTAATCTACAAGCTTTATTTTCTCCCTTTACAGAATCAAAACCAGGTGGGATTTCCATGTAGACTTCTTCTTCTAACTCACCATTGAGGAAAGTATTTTTCACATCAAATTGATTTATATCCCAATTGGAATGGGTAGCAAGGGATAATAAGACTCTCACCGTATTCATCTTTGCAACTGGAGCAAAAAGTTTCTTCGTAATCAATGCCATAGGTTTGAGTGTAACCTTTCGCCACTAATCGAGCCTTATATCTTTGAAGAGTTCCATCAGAATTATATTTCAGGGCATAAACCCATCTGCACCCTACTGCTTTCTTTCTGTTGGGTCTATCAATAACCTCCCATGTTTTATTTTTCTCCAACGCGTTCATCTCCTCTTGCATGGCTTGAGCCTAATTCCCATCTTGCAAGGCTTCATGTAACATCCAACATAATTAGGGTATATATTTGTATTGCTATAAGGATTGTGAATGTTATGTTAAGTCCAAGCTATGTGCATTACATGCTTGGATTTCGAATTACATAGCTATTAGTGTGAATTAAGTGAGTTAGGGAATTTAGTTTAAATTTATAAGAGTAATTTTATAGTATCATATGGAAAGGATTAAAATTATTTAGCAACCTTTAAAACCTAGGCCATTGGGCTTGTCATAAAATTACATAGATCTTGGACTCAAATATTTTGGAGTCTCTTCCTCCCCTTAGTGTCACGGCCTCATGACCTTATGTGGGCAATTGTTTAGCCCAAAATCTTGTCCATCATCACAACCTCATCAAGGATCCTTTTGGCAACATTTATTGGGTAGAAACCCCACATGACAACTAACACTTACATTGTATATTCTTTTCCTTACATGTGCGCATAAGACTTGGAAGAAATAATAAAAATTATGCATTGTGCTTCTGCCTAGATTCTTGGTCGGCTGCATGTCCCCTTTAGGTGTCAAAACATGCCTCTTCATGCAATTGCATGTACACCATTTGGTTCCATCTTGATTGCATGAAGAACACATGGCCAAACATACCTTCACTCCCCTCCATTGTGCGCCTGTTTGTGCAGAGTTTCTGCATGCTAGTGCAACCACTAAACCAAAGCTGTCCTTGCCCCCCTTATGCAGCAAATGAGAAGAAAGATGGCCAGCCTGCATGTGTTTTGAATGGACAGAATTCTTACAACCACTTCCACTCCACCTTGTGCGCATGGCAAGGGTAGTTGTATTAAAAATTCTGCACCATTTTGACCCTCACTTGTGCGCTCCAAGTGTGAGGATTCAGCCAAGTTTCTGCCTTGGTTGGAAGGCTTTAAATCAGCCACCAACCCTCACTCCCTTCCACTCCTATGCGTCAAGTTAGGCTGCACCTTAGGCCCTTAAAACAGAAACAAGACCTGCACCATATGCCTTTCTCCTCCCTCTTGAAACCGTGAGTGTGTAGGGAGTGAACATTCAGAAATATTGCACACCATCCTTCCTATTCCTTGCTGCAAACCGTGACCTAGGCATCAAGTGTGGTGCAAGCATTTCTATCATTTTTCCTCACTGTCCAGCCGAGCCTCCATCTAAGGATTCTGCCCAAGTTGTTCTTCCTCACCATTTGTGCGCACAAGCCATCTTCTAGGAAGGGTGAACTTGTTGTTTGGTGAAACTAGAAAGTGTGGTGTGTGATCCTTGATCAATTAGTGTGTACTACAAGAGGTAAGCATGGATCTTAGACCTTCTTCCTTATTGTGTAACCATGCTTATGCTTGAGATGTCATGTAATTTATCTTGTGAACTCTCCTTATGATTCGACCATGTCATGTTGTAGATCCTAGAATGAGCATGATAAAAATATAGTAGTGGAGCTATTTGATAATAACTTGTATGCCTTCATTATTGTATGAATCATTCTATGATAAATAACATACTTTAAGCTTTGTAGCACACATTGCATGAAATAATGAGGTTATGGAATAAAGTCCCCTTGTTATGCTTGTTTTGATGCCACTGTTTCTGTATAAATGGTCACTGTTTTGATGTCACTATTTCTGTATAAATGGTCACTATTTTGATGCCACTGTTTCTGTATAAATTGTCACTATATTGATGCTAAAAATGCCACTGTTTCTGTTGGAAATGGTCACTGTTTTGATGCCACTGTTTCTGTATAAATTGTCACTGTTTTGATGCTAAAAATGCCACTGTTTCTGTTGGAAATGGTCACTGTTTTGATGCCACTGTTTCTGTAAAAAATTGTCATTGTCTTGATGCTAAACATGCCACTATTTCTGTCTAAAAATGCTACTGTTTTTGCTGCTGTAAACGTTACTGCCTCTGCTGTAAAACGTCATTATTTCTGCCCACTATTTTTAAGAAAAACGTTGCTGTTTTGCTCACTGTTTCTGTTGTAAAACGTTGCTATTTTGCTCATTGTTTTTGCTGTAAAACGTTGCTGTTTTGCTCACTGTTTTCCCTTAAAATGATGTTGTAAAATGATTTATTGTAAATGATTTAGGTGCGCATAAGCAGTGAGAAACGTAGCATATTTCGCTGCTGTTTGGTAATTATTTACGGCACGCAAGGTAAGTGTTAGGCGATATTACCTAATGTGACTATTGACTAGTGTATGAAGTTGTAACATGATGCTCCATATTCCATAAAATTATTATGTTCCTTGTGATGTAAGCATCCTGCCATGAATATGCCATGACGGCAATATGATTATGAGGTAAAGTTGTTATGAGGCGGCATAACGTATATGAAAGGTATATAAGCATGCATCTTGCATCATACCGCATTTATTTTTACGCTTTGTGTGTGAAAGCATAGCATGGCATACATGTACCAAAATCATATAGCCTTGCAATTTAGAATAGTTATGTACAGGACCACGTGTTTGAGCACGCATCATATAGGCATCCCTCCGGTACCTGGGTATGGGACACTTGGCATCAGTCCGCATAGGCCACAGTTGGAATCCACCAAGAGGGTGCCAATTATGGGATATCCACTGTGTATTGCGCGCACGACGGTGCTAAGAGCGCAAAAAGGAAGGCGTTATATACGCAATATATATATATATATATATATGATGAAAAGGAAAAGGACAAGGAACAGGATATGTTGAAGTGACTGTTTATGATTTTGTGCCTAGTTTAACACTGTTACGTTATTGGTTTTGTTGCCACTTTACTGGGATTATTCTCACCCCTTTGGGGCTGCTATTTTCATAAATGGCAGGAGGACGTAAGAGCATTTGAAGGCGTGATGTTTGTTGTTACTTGCTGATGCTTGGACTTTTGCTGTTGCTGTTTGATTATTGGATGACTGTAATGTTTAATATTTTGGGGCACTTGGATGACTGTAGACATTATTATCTTCCATTTTGTTTTAGTCTTTCATGAACATCGACTATTTTGGAAAAATCAGAAAACGTTTTGCGAAAAGGATTTTTGAACGTTTTATTAAGTGCTGAATTTTAACAGTTTTACGAGCACCTTACGGGTTATGTTTCAAGGTGCAAACGAACTCCGATTTACTATTATTTTATATGCACGCGAAGCCCCCGACGTGCTCTTTCTAAATCACATGGAATATTTTTTAACTCATCCGAACAGAATTCATACGAATTTTTAAATGCATTACGGTTTTGCTTTTGGAATAAAACTTTTAGTAGCTAAATATCGTTAAAGACTCTAATTCCGCTTAGCAAACGACTCTCTTGGATGCATACAAGGGAGGGCGTTACACTTCATGTACTAATTTTGGGATTGCAATAGAATCTAGTGCTGAAACAAAACTTTTATGCTGCACAGAAAGATTAGCAGAGGAAACATAGTGGGAGATAGGATATTGAGTACAAGAGGGACAAGTTTTCTTGTGACAAGATCTTTTTCCTTTTCTAAGAGCAATGGGCAAATCATCAGAATCAACATTAATGGGTAACTCATCAGAAGTATTAACATCATGATCAGAAATATGAGATTCAGGAGAAACAGGAAACTTGGAAGAAACAGGAGATTCAGGACTTACCAGTGGTTCAGACGATTGAGGTTGCTGGTGAGACAGTATGGGTTGTTTCCTCCTCTGATATACCAATTCAGGTGTCAAAATTTTCCGTATCTCAGGTGTATTTGAAGGTTCTGACACACCAGGAGCAGATACACTAGGTAGAGAGAAAACTAATCCAGGCTCAAAAAAGGAAGGGGACGGGTCTTCTGAAGAACGATTCTCCCCCTGGAAATAAGATTCAGATTCTTGAAATGTGACATCCATAGAAACAAAAAAATTTCGACTTGGTGGATGATAACACTTGTACCCTTTTTTATAAGGGGTATAACCAAGGAAGACACACTTAAGAGCCCTAGGATCTAACTTACTCCGATGTTGTTTATGAACATGGACAAAGGCAACACATCTAAACACTCTTGGTGGAAGGCTCTGCAATATAGGAACAGAAGGAAAGAAGGAAGTCATAGAATGAATAGGACAGATATTGTTAAGGACCCTTGAAGGTAAACGGTTGATCAAAAAAGTTGCAGCTAACACTGCTTCTCCCCAATAAGAACTAGGAACAGATGTCTGGAAAAGTAGTGCTCTACCAACTTCAAGGAGGTGACGATTTTTCCTTTCAGCAATCCCGTTTTGTTGAGGGGTATCAACACATGTGAGCTCATGAATCATACCTCTATCTAAAATGAATTGTGATAGGCGTTGATTAACGTACTCAGTACCAAACTGAGTCTCAACCATATGATGAAACCGAATAAATATCTCTGGTACTTCAGACTTGTCTTTCATCAAGTATATCCATGTTACCCGAGTACAATCGTCAATAAAAGAAATAAACCACCTTGCACCTGGAACACTGTGCACTTTAGAAAGGCCCCAAACATCAGAATGGATAAGAGAAAAAGGTTCCCTGCTTTTAAAAGTGCTAGATGACACTCGATGGTATTTTGCAAATTCACAAACATCACAATGAAAGGTCTCAACCGACTTATTGAGAAACAGAGAAGGGAACATAGACTTCAAAAGACTTAATGGTGGATGCCCCAGACGCTTGTGATGGAGCCAAATCATAGACTCTGCAGTAGAAGGATGACATGTCATTAATAACTAATTTTTGCTAGCATGGTCTGGACGTATTCCTACATTTCTTTGGCCAGTAGATTGTATAAACACACATGGCACGAATATCTATTGCACTGCATAGTTTTGGAACAAATATTGGAAATATTGCTTTTGAACTTATATTGCAAATGTAAGTGAGCTTGGGGTAGAAGATCCTTGAGGACCCCTTGTCTTACTGAGATTTCTTGTTTAGAGATCTCACCCCACGTTTGGGGATGCTTATTTCAGGATTAGGTAATGTTGAGGGCTCAGGTGGCAGGAGGCCAGAGTTGAGTTAGACTTATCTGTGTTATGCTGACATGTTGGATGCTGGTTATTTGACTGTTGTTTATGTTTTCAGTTATGATTATGTTGAGACTGATATTGGGCATTGTTGCCTTATTTGGTGAGCATGGGATTTGTCCATGTACATAGACTTGTTATTGTCTTCTCTATTTAAAGTTGTATTAAAGTATCAAGATTTTGGTCCAGGCTATGTGTTGTAGTCCTGTGACTTAGAAACACACTTTATATTTATATATGAGGTATTTCAGTTAGTTGTCTTGCAATTTACATACAGGCATTATTTTATGAAATTGATTAAGTAATCAAGTTGGCTAAGGTTAATCACGTCATAATTGAATTAAAGAAAAATTTATTCCGCATTTTAATTAAGCGTGGCTTAATACGATAGTATGTTAACAAACCGGGTTAACACGGGCCGTTACATTTTATGGTATCAGAGCACTTTCTAGGAAAAAGCCTGTGTGTATTGCAATAACTTAGGATGTTTCGTTGCGTGTTTACTTTGTGTTCTCTCTGATTGGTGTGTATTATGATAATGCATATGTGACCACATGGCGTGGGCCTGATCAACTCATTCTTTGTGTAACTTGTGCAGAGTCATGGTGCCACCAAGGAGGAACCCGAGTACGAGCGAGGATCAACCGGATCCTATCCTGGCTGCATTAGCTGAGATGCAGGCGGCCCGACTAGCCGACCAGGAGGCCACGAGGTTGGCAAGCCAGGCGATGCTGGACGCCATCAGATAGGCGAACAGGCGAGCCACCGCAGAGGTTCTGGAGGAGAACTGGATGGCCAATACGACTATGATGAGGGTCATGCTGGAGGAGATGAGGGCTGGCCCTGCTGCTGGCCAGTGTCCTCCACCACCTCCACCACCTCCACCACCATCACCACCGCCTCCACCTCCACCTAGTCAACAGGAGGACACCTAGAGTCATATGGGTGAGGGTAGCCACTTGACGGGGGCTATGCATGCTATTCCCATTTTTGCTGGGGATCGAGACGAGATCGACTGCCGGCTGAATGCTTTCCGCAAGCATAAGCCACCTACTTTTGATGGGGCCTACGACCCCATTGCTGCTGCTAGATGGCTCCAGGCCCTGGACAAGATATTCAGGGTGATGCAGTGCACTGATCCGCAGAAGCTGATGTTCGCCACATACATGCTGGAGGGCGATGCCCACGAGTGGTGGACGAACACCTCTCAGGTGTTCGAGATGCAGGGGCACGTGATGACGTGGCCATTCTTCGAGGATTAATTCCTGGGTCGATACTTCCCTTATGACGCTCAAGAGAGGAAGCAGGGAGAGTTTGACCGGTTGGTGCAGGGCTCGTTGTCTGTTGATGAGTACCTGGCCAAGTTTAAGTGAGCTGGTTAAGTTTGCTCATTTTAGGATGGCGAGGCCGACTCCTGTTTTTCTTGCTGCTAAGTTCCGGAGGGGACTTAATGAGGACATTGCTGGACATCTTGCTGGTTCTGCTTCGAGAGACTTTGGGGCTTTAGTACAGCAGTGTCGTGATATTGAGGACTACTGCAGTTCGAGTCAGGCCAAGAAGGCCAATATTGAGGTGCCACAGGGTACTGGTGGTTCCGCTTCCTGGAGAGATAGGAAGTCTGGGAACAAGGGTAAGGGAAAACAGTTGGCGGCTAAGCAAGCGCCAAACCAGTTTAAGAAGACTTCTACTCAGGGGAACACAGCGAGACCTCCTGCTCCTAGATGCTCGGGATGCGGGAAGTCACATTTTAAGCCGTGTGCTACAGGCCAGCTGATATGCTTCCAGAGTGGCAAGGAGGGCCATTATTCCAGAGATTGCCCGACGGCGAGAGTTGCTGCAGTACAGGCAATGCTATTGCAGATGGTTCCTACTGGGGCACCAGCAGTGCCACCTACTACTGGGCGTGTGTACACCCTAGATCGTCAGCAGTCGGACAGAGCTCCGAACCTGGTCAGAGGTACTGTCACCATTGGTGGTTCAGCTGTTGATGTGCTATTTGATTCCGGGGCAACACATTCATTTGTTGTCACCCCTATTTCTATGGGGCTTGAGTTGCCCAGTGATGTGCTTTCTCCACCGATGCGGGTGACCACGGCCACTGGAGAAAAATGTTTGACCTCCACTGTCCATCGCGATGTAGCATTTCAGTGGGATGGCCGTGACTTCTCAGTAGATCTGATAGGATTGCCGATGGCCAACTTGGAGATTATTCTGGGCATGGATTGGCTGTCCAGAAACTGTACATTGATTGATTGCTGTGCCAAGAGAGTGGTGATGTCTCTGGGTGGGTCGACAGCCAGTTCCTCACCGTTCATTTCAGTCCTGCAGGCGAGGAGGGCCTTGAGAGCAGGGGCATTTGGCTATGTCATGTTGGGAGGTTTGGTGAGTGGGACACAGGAGGATCTCACTGGAATTCCTGTGGTGAGGGAATTCCTCGAGGTGTTTCCCGAGGAGATTCCTGAGTTTCCACCGCAGAGGGAGATAGAGTTCTCCATTGACTTATTGCCTGGTGTGGGATCTATTTCACTAGCTCCATATCGGATGTCGCCACCGGAGTTGGCAGAGCTGATGAAGCATATTGAGGAACTTTCAGCGAAAGATTTCATTAGGCCGAGTGTGTCTCCTTGGGGAGCACTGGGCATTTTTGTGTAAAAGAAAGATGGGACTATGCAATTATGCACCGACTACAGACAGTTGAACAAGGTGACAATCAAGAACAAGTATCCCCTCCCACGCATTGATGATTTGTTGGATCAGCTTCGGGGTGCTTGCGTATATTCAAAGATTGATCTCCGGTCCGGATACCATCAGATACGGGTTAAGCCGGAGGATGTCCCAAAGACAGCATTTCGCTCGAGGTACGGGCATTATGAGTACTTGGTGATCCCGTTTGGACTCACCAATGCACCCGCAGTGTTCATGGATTACATGAACAGAATCTTCCAGCAGTACCTGGATCAGTTTGTGATCGTCTTCATTGACGACATTTTGATTTACTCTAAGACAGAGGAGGAGCATACTGAGCACTTGAAGATTGTTTTGCAATTGTTGAAAGAGAAAAAAGTATATGCTAAGCCGTCAAAATGTGAGTTTTGGCTCAAGGCGGTGAAATTTCTGGGTCATGTGATTTCCGCTGATGGAGTTGCACTTGATCCTACCAAGATTGAGGCCGTGATGGATTGGGAGAGGCCCAAGACGGTTACAGAAGTGAGAAGCTTCTTGGGTTTGGCTGGGTACTACAGGAGGTTCATAGAGAGATTCTCCAAGATGGTGCTACCGATGACTCGCCTTACCCGAAAGGACTCCATTCGTGTGGACACATGAGTGTGAGGAGTGTTTCCAGGAGTTGAAGGAGAGACTGACTACAGCTCCTGTGTTAGTCCTTCCTGATCCTGCGGAGCGGTTTGAGTTATATTGCGATGCCTCTTGTAACGCCCTCCCTTGTATGCATCCAAGAGAGTCGTTCGCTAAGCGGAATTAGAGTCGTTAACGTCACATGAGCTAACAAAGAATCTCATAGCAGTTCACAAATCCGTATAAAAATTTCAGCACTTAAATTCTTTTCACAAAGGTTTTCCAAAATAGCCGCTGTTCATAAAAGTTCAAGCTGACATAATATGATAAAGACTACAGTCATCCAAAAGTACCAAAACATTAATCATTACAGTCATCCATTTAAACAAACAGCAACAGTGATAATCCACGCATCAGCAATCAACAGCAAAATATTACTCCTTCAAATGCTCTTGCGTCCTCCTGCCATTTTGGAAAATAGCAGCCCCGAAGGGGTGAGAATAATCCCAGTAGTGTGGCAATAAAACCAATAATATAACAATATTAACTAGGCACAAAATCATAAACAGTCACTTCAACATATCCTTGTTCCTTTTCCTTTTCCTTTTTATCATGTTCATATATTGCGTATATAACGCCTTTCCTTTGCGCTTTTAGCACCGTCGTGCGCGCACTTCACAGTGGAATCAAATATACCCTTGGCACCTGAGCTCCATATGGATTCCAACTGTGGGCCTATGCGGACTGATGCCAAGTGTCCCATACCCCGGTACCTTGGGGATGCCTATATGATGCTTGCTCAAACACATGATCCTGTACATAACTATTCTACACAAGGCCTATATGATCTTGATACATGCATGTCATGCTATGCTTTCACACACAAGGCGTAAAAATGCGGTATGATGTACGATGCATGCTTATATACCTTTCATATGCGTTATGCTGCCACATAACGTCTTTACCTCATATTCATATAGCCATCACGGCACATTTTTGGCAGTTTCCTTTCATCATAATGGAACATAATATTTTTACGGCATATGGAGCATCATGTCACAATTCTATACCAGTAGTCAATAGTCACATTAGGCATCATCGCCTGACACTTACCTTTGCTTGCCTTAAATATTACCAAACAGCAGCGAAGTATCTCACTTCTTAAGCGCACCTAAATCAATTACAACTAATCATTTACAGTGGCTATACAGCAGAAACAGAGAGCATACAGCAGTGGCTTACAGCAGCAAAACAGTGAGCATACAGCAGTGTTTACAGCAGCAAAACAGTGAGCATACAGCAGTGTTTACAGCAGCAAAACAGTGAACATAAGCAGTGTTTACAGCAGCAAAACAGTGAGCATACAGCAGTGTTTACAGCAGCAAAACAGTGAGCATACAGCAGTGTTTACAGCAGCAAAACAGTGAGCATACAGCAGTGTTTACAGCAGCAAAACAGTGAGCATACAACAGTGTTTACAGCAGCAAAACAGTGAACGTTTTAAAACAGAAACAGTGGCATTTTAGGCATATAAACAGTGGCATATGATGACTAAAACAGTGGCATATTATGCATAAAAACAGTGGCCTATGATGACTAAAACAGTGGCATTTTATGCATAGAAACAGTGGCATTTGATGACTAAAACAGTGGCATTTTATGCATAAAAACAGTGGCATTGATGACTAAAACAGTGGCATTTTATGCATAGAAACAGTGGCATTTGATGACTAAAACAGTGGCATTTTATGCATAAAAACAGTGGCATTTGATGACTAAAACAGTGGCATTTTATGCATAAAAACAGTGGCTTAGGGAGCACTAAAACAGTGGCATATATGTGCAGAAACAGTGGCATGTAATGTGCAGAAACAGTGGCAGAAACAGTGGAAACAGTGGCATAATGTGCAGAAACAGTGGCATGTGTGCAGAAACAGTGGCATATAATGTGCAGAAACAGTGGCATGTAAATGAAACAGTGGCATCTTGAGGGACCGAAACAGTGGGCATTTTATCATCAAAACAGTGGCACATACATAGGGAAACAGTGGCATATTTCTCTTTAAAACAGTGGCCTAATCATACAAAACAGTGGCATATAATCTTAAGCATGACCATGAGACTTTTAAGCATACAATTCACCATGAAATAGCTCCACCATTCAAATTTTTTTACCATCCTCATACTTGAATCCAAAACCACACATACTCAAGGAGACATTTAAGCACACATACATGGTTACATAAAGAAAATGTCCTAAGCTCAAGGCTTACCTCTTGTAGCACACCCTTCAAAGTCAAGAATCACACACCACCTTCTAGCTTCACTACACAACAAGTCCTTACTTCCTATGGTGATCTATGCGCAACAAGGATGAGGAGGAACCACTTGGACAGCCACCAAAAAGTGAGGGATCAAGACTGAACAGTGAGGTGAAAGTGAGGAGGAAAGCTTACTCTTGTTTGGGACAAGGGCTACGGTTTTGAGAGGTGAGGGAAGGTAAGTGACCAATGTTTTTTTTTTCTCCAAGAGGCTTGTTGGTTCAGCTAGAGAGTGAGGGAATGAGGGAAGGAGTTGGCTGCACAAGTGAATGGGGGCAGCCCCCCTCTTGTGCGCATAAATAAGGGAAGAAAGGGAGGAGGTTGCAATGATGGTCATCATGGTAAAAATCTGATTTCTTGTGCAGGTGGGACTGCACTCTTGGCTTGAACAAGCAAGGGTTGCTTCTTAGTTACTCTATGCACATGCAAGGAGGTGAGAGGGGGATGTGATCAGATTTGGGGCTGTCCAAAGTCAGAGAAATTTTCTGCACAATTGACCAAGTTATGCGCATGGAGTGGGGTGGTAGAGGTGCATCATGAGCACATGTAAGAGCTTTGCTAAGTCAACAAGTAAAACAACTATGTGGCAGCCCAAAAATCTGCATTTAGGCAGCCTAGGTGCGCAAATGATGAGGGGGAAAGAGGTGCATCATGGGTGCAGATTTGTGGCAGCCTAAACACTCATTTTGGGGCTGTCTTGTGCGCATGAATTGATGAGGATGCAGCCCCAAGATTCTACTTATGATGCATGTGATAACAAGGGCAGGTTTGGCTCATGATGGGCTGCAAAAAGCTTGTAAAAATCTGCACATGGCAGCCTCATGATGGAAGGTTCTCCAAGTCAACAAGTTAGGCAGTTTGTGTCATAAGAAAAATCTGCACCAAGGCCCCTCCATGTGCGCCTAAATGGAGAAGTATGCAGCCTAAAATCATGCTAAAGTGCACATGTGTCTTCCATGCAATGAGGTTTAAATCAAGTGATGCATAAACAAGGTGAGGTGGCGGTTTAGCAAGGGAAAATGGCAGATTTCTAAGTCCTAATCACTCTCCTTTGTGCGCATGAATGAGTGGGAATTATCCTTGCCATGTGAGAGTTACTTGATACACAAGACACCTTAGTTGGACAAGGCTTAGGGGAGATAAGGGTGGACACAACCTTGGGCTGAATTAGCTTGATCCAAGAGCCATCCTTGGGCCATTGGCCACACACACAAAAGGATCCAATCACAAATCCAATAGTAACAAGTCCACACACACACTAGCCCACATCCAAACACTAATGCCTTCTAACACACACTCACATTACTCATAAGATTAAATTCACATGTCTACATATGTATCTTCCTATGATTTAATTTAATTAGTTACCTTAGTCTTATCCAAGGGATAAAGGTCATACAATTCACAAGCCATTACACATAAACCATACATCCGAATTCTACACATGTACATATAGCATATAGTACTTATGTATTTTACTAATTATGCGGGATGTTACACTGTCCCCACCAAATAGGAATTTTGTCCGCAAAATAAACTTACTTAAGAGCTAAACAGTTCTGGGTAACGTTTCTGAATGTCGTCCTCGCGCTCCCAAGTGGCTTCAGCTGCCGATCTGTTGTTCCACAATACTTTCACCAACGGAATCTCTTTAGAACGGAGTCGCTTGACGGATCTTTCAAGAATTTGGAATGGTTGCACTTGATACGTCAGATTTTCCTTTAGTTCTACTTCTTCCGGCTGTAATACGTGAGATGGATCAGAGAGATACCTCCGTAGCTGTGACACATGAAATACATTGTGAATTCCTGACAGATTGGGTGGTAAAGCCAACCGGTATGCGGACTCTCCAATCCGGTCCATGATCAGATACGGTCCTAAGTACCGTGGACTTAACTTCTTAACTCCCATTCTCCTTCCGAGTCCCGATGTAGGTGTGATTCTCAAAAATACATGGTCTCCGACTTCGAAAGATAGAGGCTTATGACGCTTGTCGTAATAACTCTTCTGTCTGGCCTGAGCCCGCTGCATATTTTCTCGAATCTTCTTTACCTGTTCGGATGTTTCTTGAATTAGATCAGGTCCTAACATACTTCGCTCACCCACTTCCGTCCAACATAAAGGGGATCTGCATTTTCTCCCATACAGAGCTTCATACGGTGCCATCTGAATGCTGGAATGGTAACTGTTGTTGTAAGCAAACTCAATCAACGAGAGATAACTATCCCAACTGCCTCCTAACTCCAAAACGCATGCTCGCAACATGTCCTCTAATGCTTGAATGGTGCGTTCCGTCTGACCATCGGTCTGCGGATGATAAGCAGTACTCAACCTCAATTGGGTCCCTAATGCTCTTTGAAAGGATTCCCAAAACTTAGATGTAAACTTGGGATCACGATCACTGACAATACTTGTAGGAACTCCGTGCAGCTTCACGATCTCCTGCAGATAAATTCTGGCAAGTTTCTCTGTATCATATGTGGTTCTAACACGTAAGAAGTGAGCTGACTTCGTTAAACGATCTACAATCACCCAGATAGAATCATATCCTTCTCGCGTCCGAGGAAGTCCAACTACAAAATCCATCGCAATACTGTCCCACTTCCATTCGGGAATCTCCAAAGGTTGAAGGAGTCCCGACGGTTTCTGATGTTCGTACTTCACCTTCTGACAAGTTAAGCACCGAGATACATACTCCGCAATATCACGCTTCATACCCGGCCACCAAAACGAGGTCTTCAAATCATGGTACATCTTCGTGGATCCAGGATGAACTGCGTACTTACCCTTGTGAGCCTCCTGTAAAACTTCTTGCTTCAACTCTACATTTGGCACAACCAGCCGTCCTTGAAATCTCCAAACATCATTCTCATCCTTTACAACATCTTGGTTACCAACCAAGTCACGGACTAACTCTTCATCTTTCTGAGCCTCCTTGATTCTACTGATCAATTCATTCTCCACCTTTATATTCCCCAATCTTATGCTCTTCCCTCTCTCGTCTACCGATAAGTTCAAGTCTCGAAAGGCCTCAAACAATTTCAGCTCTTCTATCATCAGAGTTGCAGTGTGCAATGTTTTCCTGCTCAGGGCGTCAGCTACCACGTTTGCCTTTCCTGGGTGGTATTTAAGTTCAAAATCGTAGTCTTTCAGAAATTCCATCCACCGACGTTGCCGCATATTCAGCTCCTTCTGATCGAACAAGTACTTCAAACTCTTATGATCGCTGAACACGTCAAACTGCGAACCATACAAGTGGTGCCTCCAGATTTTAAGTGCGAACACTATAGCTGCTAACTCCAAATCGTGCGTAGGATAATTTTCTTCGTGAGGCTTCAGTTGTCGAGATGCATAAGCTACCGCCATACGATCCTGCATCAACACGCATCCAAGTCCTTTCAGCGACGCATCGCAGTAAACTTCGAACTTTCGAGTAGGATCCGGAATCGTGAGTACGGGAGCACTCGTTAATCTGCTCTTCAGTTCCAAGAAACATTCTTCACAGGCTTCAGTCCACTCAAAAGGCTTGTCCTTCCGAGTGAGACGAGTAAGAGGTTGCACTATCTGAGAGAAATTCTGGATGAACCTTCGATAGTATCCAGCAAGACCTAAGAAACTTCTTACTTCAGTGACAGTCTTGGGTCGTTCCCAATTCATGACAGCTTCAACTTTGCTGGGGTCCACCGCGATACCTTCTGATGAAATAACGTGGCCCAGAAACTGGACCTCTTTAAGCCAAAACTCGCACTTCGACCATTTCGCGTACAACTGCTTCTCCTTCAAGACTTGCAAGACAATCCTCAGATGTTCCGCGTGCAGCTCTTCATTAGCCGAGTAAATCAGGATATCGTCGATAAACACAATAACGAACTGATCAAGAAATGGGCGGAAGATGCGGTTCATGTAGTCCATGAATACCGCTGGAGCATTCGTAAGTCCGAATGGGATCACCTGATATTCGTAGTGCCCATAACGAGTCCTAAAAGCGGTTTTCGGAATATCCTCCGGTTTGACCCGGATCTGATGGTATCCCGATCGTAAATCTATCTTGGAAAAGACTCTGGCTCCTCTCAGCTGGTCCATCAAATCGTCGATCCTCGGTAGCGGATACTTATTCTTCACCGTGACTTTGTTCAACTGTCGGTAATCTACGCACAGACGTAAACTTCCATCCTTCTTCTTAATCAAGATGGCTGGAGCACCCCATGGGGAAGTACTCGGTCTGATAAATTCCTTTGCCAAAAGCTCTTCTATCTGCTTCTTCAACTCGCGCAGTTCCAGCGGCGCCATACGATACGGGGCAATGGAGATTGGTCCGACTCCAGGAACAAGTTCGATGGAAAATTCTATTTCCCTATGAGGAGGCAATCGAGGTATTTCATCTGGGAATACCTCCTCGAATTCTCTAACTACCGGTACATTTTGAATTTGAGTGTCAACCGAGGTCTCAGCCTCGATCGACAAAAGATATCCTGCTGCTCCCTTGCGGAGCTCTTTTCTAACTTGCAATAAAGAAATGAGAGAGAAAAGTTGAAAATTACCATCCTTCGTAGGAACAACGACTTTCCCTGCTCGACAGTCCAAAGTTATCCCGTTTTCCGTCAACCAGTCCATACCGATAATCACATCGAAGTTGAATACCGGCAGAACCACCAAGTTAACTGTATATGTGTTCCCTTCATACTGCAAGGTAACACCTCTGCAGATCTCTGAGGCTGTGCACGATCCACCAGTAGGTGTGCTGATGTGTAACTCATAAGGTAACGGGGTTGGGGTGATGCCTATTCTCAAGGCAGTATGCTTTGCCATAAAAGAGCCAGACGCTCCAGAATCAAAGATAACAGAAATTGGGTGACCATTCAAAGTGACATTACCTTTGATCAGGTTGGGAAACTTCTGTGCTTCATTTGCATCCAATGTGAACACCCGTGCTTGCGGAGGCTGTTGATCAGCGTTCTGGGGGCATTTGTAAGCAAAATGACCTTGCTGGCCGCATCTGAAGCATGCATTGTTGTTCTTGCGACAGACTCCAAAGTGATTCTTTCCACAAGTAGCACAAACAGTCGCGCCCTGACGTCCAGTCGACGATTGACCCACCGTAAAGTTTCTCTTAAAGTTTCCAGGCCGCGCCTGCAACTGCGTACCTCTGCCTCGACCCCTACCAGGTGCCGTCCTGAAGAATCTGCCTGCTCGGTTTCCTCCGTGGAATTGTGGTGGTGGCTTGTTCAAGTTCTTGGCCTCCAGAATGATTCCTTCTGCCTGACGACTCTGGTTGATGAGTTCCGGAAGTGTACGATTAGCCGTCGTCAAGATGAGCTTGCGGATTTCCGGATGCAATCCGCTCTCGAACTTCTCCACCTGCCATTCTTCATCATAAATGTTCCGGTCAAAGTTGGCGTACTCGATCAGCTGCCCAAACTTTGCAATATACTCATTAACCGTCATGTTACCCTGCCTGAGCGACAGCAGTTCAGTGTGCTTCATCCTTCTCATTGCCTTAGGAAAATACTTATCCAGAAATACTTGTCTGAACACGGCCCATGTTAGTTCCACGTCCTGAGCTCTCAGCAGAGCCCTCGCACCAGTCCACCATGTTAAAGCTTCTCCCATCAGCTGGTACGACGCGTAATCAGTCTTCTGCGCTTCCGGGCATGCCATGCGTTCGAAAATATGCTCAATCATCTGCAGCCACTTTGCTGCAGCCTCAGGGTTGTCTTCACCCTCAAAAGTAGGTGGTTGGAAGTTGCGGAAGTCTTTCAACCTCCGACGGGCAATTTCTTCTGCATTTTCATGCAGTGGGGGTTGGTTCTGATTCTGTTGCCTATGGTCGCGCCATTCTTGGCTCATATTCTGAATAAACGTTGCCAGTCCCCCAATGGTAGTGATAAGATCCTCTTCCGCATCGCCAGTCCTTCCCCGAGTTGAACCGCGACCACCCGCCATGATTCTGCACTCACAATATCAGGAAATGAGTTGATCAGGCTCACCGCAAGTTATTCATGGCAGCAGTCCCAAGTAGGTACTCGAGTTCAATTCGGACAAGTTAGCTATGCATCCGTGTCTTATCACAGAACCGTCCTAACAATCTAACCATACTAGCTAATACATATACTTAACTATAGCACATTTAGACAGTCAATTAGCAGATAAACACAAACAACAATCAATTCAATCAAACACAAGCAAATCCATGGACCAAACTGCTCTGATACCAATTAGTGTAACGCCCTCCCTTGTATGCATCCAAGAGAGTCGTTCGCTAAGCGGAATTAGAGTCGTTAACGTCACATGAGCTAACAAAGGACCTCATAGCAGTATACAAATCCGTATAAAATTTTTCAGCACTTAAATTCTTTTCATAAAGGTTTTCCAAAATAGCTGCTGTTCATAAAAGTTCAAGCTAACATAAAGATGATTAAGACTACAGTCATCCAAGAGTACCAAAACATTAATCATTACAGTCATCCAATTAAACAAACAGCAATAGTGGTAATCCACGCATCAGCAATCAACAGCAAACATCACGTCTTCATATGCTTTTATGTCCTCCTGCCATTTAGGAAAATAGCAGCCCCGAAGGGGTGAGAATAATCCCAGTAGTGTGGCAATAAAACCAATAATATAACAATATTAACTAGGCACAAAATCATAAACAGTCACTTCAACATATCCTTGTTCCTTTTCCTTTTCCTTTTTATCATATTCATATATTGCGTATATAACGCCTTTCCTTTGCGCTTTTAGCACCGTCGTGCGCGCACTTCACAGTGGAATCAAATATACCCTTGGCACCTGAGCTCCATATGGATTCCAACTGTGGGCCTATGCGGACTGATGCCAAGTGTCCCATACCCCGGTACCTTGGGGATGCCTATATGATGCTTGCTCAAACACATGGTCCTGTACATAACTATTCTAAAACAAGGCCTATATGATTTTGATACATGCATGTCATGCTATGCTTTCACACACAAGGCGTAAAAATGCGGTATGATGTACGATGCATGCTTATATACCTTTCATATGCGTTATGCTGCCACATAACGTCTTTACCTCATATTCATATAGCCATCACGGCACATTTTTGGCAGTTTCCTTTCATCATAATGGAACATAATATTTTTACGGCATATGGAGCATCATGTCACAATTCTATACCAGTAGTCAATAGTCACATTAGGCATCATCGCCTGACACTTACCTTTGCGTGCCTTAAATATTACCAAACAGCAGCGAAGTATCTCACTTCTTAAGCGCACCTAAATCAATTACAACTAATCATTTACAGTGACTATTTACAGCAGAAACAGAGAGCATACAGCAGTGGCTTACAGCAGCAAAACAGTGAGCATACAGCAGTGTTTACAGCAGCAAAACAGTGAGCATACAGCAGTGTTTACAGCAGCAAAACAGTGAACATACAGCAGTGTTTACAGCAGCAAAACAGTGAGCATACAGCAGTGTTTACAGCAGCAAAACAGTGAGCATACAGCAGTGTTTACAGCAGCAAAACAGTGAGCATACAGCAGTGTTTACAGCAGCAAAACAGTGAGCATACAACAGTGTTTACAGCAGCAAAACAGTGAACGTTTTAAAACAGAAACAGTGGCATTTTAGGCATATAAACAGTGGCATATGATGACTAAAACAGTGGCATATGATGACTAAAACAGTGGCATTTTATGCATAAAAACAGTGGCCTATGATGACTAAAACAGTGGCCTTTTATGCATAAAAACAGTGGCATTTTATGCATAGAAACAGTGGCATTTGATGACTAAAACAGTGGCATTTTATGCATAAAAACAGTGGCATTTGATGACTAAAACAGTGGCATATTATGCATAAAAACAGTGGCATTTGATGACTAAAACAGTGGCATTTTATGCATAAAAACAGTGGCATTTGATGACTAAAACAGTGGCATTTTATGCATAAAACAGTGGCTTAGGGAGCACTAAAACAGTGGCATATATGTGCAGAAACAGTGGCATATAATGTGCAGAAACAGTGGCATATGTGTGCAGAAACAGTGGCATATAATGTGCAGAAACAGTGGCATATATGTGCAGAAACAGTGGCATATATGTGCAGAAACAGTGGCATATAATGTGCAGAAACAGTGGCATGTAATGGTGATCTTGAGGGACCGAAACAGTGAGCATTTTATCATCAAAACAGTGGCACATACATAGGGAACAGTGGCATATTTCTCTTTAAAACAGTGGCCTAATCATACAAAACAGTGGCATATAATCTTAAGCACGGCCATGAGACTTTTAAGCATACAATTCACCATGAAATAGCTCCACCATTCTAATTTTTTACCATGCTCATACTTGAATCCAAAACCACACATACTCAAGGAGACATTTAAGCACACATACATGGTTACATAAAGAAAATGTCCTAAGCTCAAGGCTTACCTCTTGTAGCACACCCTTCAAAGTCAAGAATCACACACCACCTTCTAGCTTCACTACACAACAAGTCCTTACTTCCTATGGTGATCTATGCGCAACAAGGATGAGGAGGAACCACTTGGACAGCCACCAAAAAGTGAGGGATCAAGACTGAACAGTGAGGTGAAAGTGAGGAGGAAAGCTTACTCTTGCTTGGGACAAGGGCTACGGTTTTGAGAGGTGAGGGAAGGTAAGTGACCAATGTTTTTTTTTCTCCAAGAGGCTTGTTGGTTCAGCTAGAGAGTGAGGGAATGAGGGAAGGAGTTGGCTGCACAAGTGAATGGGGGCAGCCCCCCTCTTGTGCGCATAAATAAGGGAAGAAAGGGAGGAGGTTGCAATGATGGTCATCATGGTAAAAATCTGATTTCTTGTGCAGGTGGGACTGCACTCTTGGCTTGAACAAGCAAGGGTTGCTTCTTAGTTACTCTATGCACATGCAAGGAGGTGAGAGGGGGGGATGTGATCAGATTTGGGCTGTCCAAAGTCAGAGAAATTTTCTGCACAATTGACCAAGTTATGCGCATGGAGTGGGGTGGTAGAGGTGCATCATGAGCACATGTAAGAGCTTTGCTAAGTCAACAAGTAAAACAACTATGTGGCAGCCCAAAAATCTGCATTTAGGCAGCCTAGGTGCGCAAATGATGAGGGGGAAAGAGGTGCATCATGGGTGCAGATTTGTGGCAGCCTAAACACTCATTTTGGGGCTGTCTTGTGCGCATGAATTGATGAGGATGCAGCCCCAAGATTCTACTTATGATGCATGTGATAACAAGGGCAGGTTTGGCTCATGATGGGCTGCAAAAAGCTTGTAAAAATCTGCACATGGCAGCCTCATGATGAATGGAAGGTTCTCCAAGTCAACAAGTTAGGCAGTTTGTGTCATAAGAAAAATCTGCACCAAGGCCCCTCCATGTGCGCCTAAATGGAGAAGTATGCAGCCTAAAATCATGCTAAAGTGCACATGTGTCTTCCATGCAATGAGGTTTAAATCAAGTGATGCATAAACAAGGTGAGGTGGCGGTTTAGCAAGGGAAAATGGCAGATTTCTAAGTCCTAATCACTCTCCTTTGTGCGCATGAATGAGTGGGAATTATCCTTGCCATGTGAGAGTTACTTGATACACAAGACACCTTAGTTGGACAAGGCTTAGGGGAGATAAGGGTGGACACAACCTTGGGCTGAATTAGCTTGATCCAAGAGCCATCCTTGGGCCATTGGCCACACACACAAAAGGATCCAATCACAAATCCAATAGTAACAAGTCCACACACACACTAGCCCACATCCAAACACTAATGCCTTCTAACACACACTCACATTACTCATAAGATTAAATTCACATGTCTACATATGTATCTTCCTATGATTTAATTTAATTAGTTACCTTAGTCTTATCCAAGGGATAAAGGTCATACAATTCACAAGCCATTACACATAAACCATACATCACGTGAACATGAGACAGTGGAGATGGATGGAGTTCTTGAAGGACTACGACTTTGAGTTGAGGTATCATCCTGGCAAGGCCAATGTGGTAGCCGATGCTTTGAGTCGGAAATCCGTGAGCTTATCCAGCTTGATGATGAGCGACTATGAGGTGATTGAAAAGTTCAGAGACTTGAGAGTGAACTCCTTGTTTGGGGGCGCACTGCTTGAGTTGGAAATAGCAAAAGTGATTAATGAGCCGATGGAAAAGATTAAAGAGGCGCAAGTGCAAAGAGAGTGCCTAGATTATGTGAAGAACCAGGACGGTGTGTCTTGGAACGAGGATTGTTTGCTGCTGTTACAGAAGAGGGTTGTAATCCCTCGAGGGCCATTGACTGAGGAGGTTATGGCAGAGGCTCATAAGAGCCAGTTTACTATCCACCCTGGTGCTACAAAAATGTACCAGGACTTAAAAAGAAATTTTTGGTGGCCGGGCATGAAGAAGGACATAGCGGTCTACGTGTCCAATGCCTTATATGTCAGAAGGTGAAGATTGAGCATCAGAAACCGTCTGGTAAACTTCAACCTCTTGAGATTCCACAGTGGAAGTGGGAGAGTATTTCCATGGACTTCGTAGTACGATTGTCGAAGACTCAGGCAGGTTGTGACTCTATCTGGGTCATTGTGGACAGATTGACCAAGTCTGCCCATTTTCTTCCAGTGAAGGTGAGCTTCACTACAGAGCAGTTGGCCAAGCTTTATGTCCGCGAGATTGTGAGGCTTCACGGGGTGCCCGAGAATATCATCAGTGATAGGGACCCGAAGTTCACATCTCGGTTCTGGGAGGCGCTGCAGGAAGCTTTTGGTACACAACTGAGATTGAGTACCGCCTATCACCCTCAGACTGACGGACAGACTGAGCGGACCATCCAGACATTGGAGGACATGTTGAGAGCTTGCACGTTGGAGCAGGGTTCTGCATGGGATAGGTACCTTCCGTTGATGGAATTTTCGTATAACAACAGTTTTCATGCTAGTCTGGGCATGGTAACCTACGAGGAGCTGTATGGTAGGAGGTGTCGGACTACTACTTGCTGGTCTGAGGTTGAAGACAAAGAGCTATTTGGCTTGGACTTTGTCTAAGATACTAGCCAGCAAATCCAGATGATCAGGGAAAAGTTGAAGCAGGCGCAGAATCGCCAGAAGAGCTACTACGATGTCAAGCATCATCCACTGGAATTCGGTGAGGGTGAGCACGTGTTTCTGAGACTTTCGCCTGTCACCGGTGTTGGACGGGCACTCGGAGTGAGGAAGTTGAGCCCGCGATTTATTGGGCCCTACCAGGTCCTTGGTAGAGTAGGACCTGTTGCCTATCGACTTGCCTTACCTCCGAACCTAGCCAACATCCACGATGTTTTTCACGTGTCTCAGCTTTGGAGGTACATAGCAGATCCTTCGCACGTGGTGCAACCGGATGACGTGGAGGTTCGGGAGAACCTAAAGACTCCCGTCGGACCACTCAAGATTCTCGATCGAGGCGAGAAGCAGCTTAGAAGCAAGACTATTCCGATGGTCAAGGTGCAGTGGACTGGGCGTAGTCCCGAGGAGTGCATATGGGAGCGAGAGGATGAGCTTCTCCGGCAATATCCCGACTTTCGAGACAGGAATGTTTCTGATTTTGAGGACAAAATCCTTAAGAAGGTGGGGTGAATGAAAGAACCCGCACCGCTAATTAGGGTAATTAATGAATTAATTACGATAATTAGGAAATGATTCCATAATTGACCTTAATAATTATTATGAGGCTTTAATAATTATAACTAGTGGGTAAGAATGCTGAAAGTCGCTTTCGGAAGAAAAGTGCAGATTCCGGTTATGCTACCCGGTATAAATGCGTACCGAAAATGTATCCCGGAAAATTATAACGAGTGCATGATAATTACTAGAATATTATGTAGGACTTGTAAAACAAGTTTCAAGTCAAAATAATGTGATCTGATGCCAAAACTGATACTGGCTATGGAAAAGCGCGTACCGGAAAGGTGCTCCGAAAAATAAAATAAAAATATGACATCTTAGAAAAATGAGTAGTTTTTGATTCCAAAGTTTGGGATCAAGATCTTTTGCGTTGCTATTAAGGTTAATACTGCGCGTTTAAGTGGATTTTGGTTATAAATACACTTATTATGGGCACAAAACCCTAGAACCCTATTTCCCTACGTGACTTGGCTGCAGCTTGAGCTCCTTTGTTGCCACCCCCCTTCCTTGCTTGGGAAATCACCATTTGATCACCCTTCTCCATAACTCTTCACTAAATCTCTTGGTATGAGTGGACTTTGGTCTTGTGAGTTGAAAGGAGTATATTTCTGGGTTGAGGTGGCTGTCTTGGTGAGTTCTTATTGTTGTGTTTGAGGTGGCTGGAGTGTGAGCAGTTGGTGGTGACCTTGAGAGTTTCAAAGAGCCATTCTTGGGTGCAAAGAACTCATCTTTGTATTCCATTTTCGTGCTCTCTTGTGGTCAGGCTTGTAGAGTCAGATTGGGGAGCTCCAAGAGCACACATTACTCTGTTTTGAGCTTTGGTAAGCTTTGCCACCTTTGATCTTAAGTTTTGATGGTTAAAGTTGATGTCTTACCATGTTTAATGAATAAACAAGAGGGTAATCTGAGTATGAACCTAAAACAGATTAAAGATGCATGCTTTAACGTAATTAAGTATTAAAAGTTGGATCTTTGGAGTGGATATTCACGAAATGCAGAAACTGCATTCTATCGTGAGATATCCAGATATTTGTCAAACAAATATCCGGATATCGATATCCAGATATGGTATCCGGATATTCATATCCGGATATGGGATCTGGATATCCGGATATACCATGGTCAGTGTGATATCCGGATATTGCATATCCGGATATGTCCCAAGAAATATCCGGATATCCTGAGATTTTGCAGAACAGTAGCTGTGCTGTGTGAACAATAGGCTATTGGGGGTTTGTGGACCCTAGATTAATGAAGTTGAACTTATGTAATTAATGAATTAAGTCAGAATCACATGATTAAGGGCTTATGGCTTTGTTAGAAGCCTTAAAACGTAAAACATAAAGGAAAGGCGTAGTCTTTAAGTTGTATGCTTGTAACGCATAATTAATGATATATTATTGGTCCATAACAGATTGTGATACTGCTGTGTTTGGACTTGAGAGTGGTTGGACTCTTGGCTTGGATTGATTGCTTGCAAGGTAAGCTTTCGTGTCCTCGGTTTAGCCATGTTGTGGTTCCACCATGTCCCATTGGGATATGGTTATATGCATGCTGTGTTACATGCTTTTGATATTTGGAAATGTTGTTGAGCTATTTTATGCAATGTGCTTTTGTGATATGCAATGTGGTGTCCACCTATACGGTAAGCCTGAGTATGTGGTACATACGAGATGGTGAGGCTGTGGGTGAGGTGCAAGCGGTGTTCCTTGTACTCATGTGGGTATAGATCTATTCCTACATTTCTCTGGCCAGTAGATTGTATAAACACACATGGCACGAATATCTGTTGCACTGCATAGTTTTTGAACTAATTTGGAAATATTGCTTTTGAACTTATATTGCACATGTAAGTGAGCTTGGGGTGGAAGATCCTTGAGGACCCCTTGCCTTACTGAGATTTCTTGTTTAGAGATCTCACCCCATGTTTGGGGACGCTTATTTCAGGATCAGGTAATGTTGAGGGCTCAGGTGGCAGGAGGCCAGAGTTGAGTTAGACTTATCTGTGTTATGCTGACATGTTGGATGCTGGTTATTTGACTGCTGTTTATGTTTTCAGTTATGATTATGTTGAGACTGATATTGGGCATTGTTGCCTTATTTGGTGAGCATGGGGTTTGTCCATGCCACATAGACTTGTTATTGTCTTCTCTATTTAAAGTTGTATTAAAGTATCAGGATTTTGGTCCAGGTTATGAGTTGTAGTCCTGTGACATAGAAACATACTTTATATTTATATATGAGGTATTTCAGTTAGTTGTCTTGCAATTTATATACAGGTATTATTTTATGAAATTGATTAAGTAATCAAGTTGGCTAAGGTTAATGATGTCATAATTGAATGAAAGAAAAATTTATTACGCATTTTAATTAAGCGTGGCTTAATACGATAGTATGTTAACAAACCGGGTTAACACGGGCTGTTACATGCAACAGGCCCAACCTACCTGTGCTAAGAGAGTCCACTAGAGAAAGTGGGGGACGGCGAGGCTCTGATACCATGTAAAGAACCTTGGGATACACCACCCCAAAAGCTAGCTCAAAGGGTGGGAGTGACCAAGGCCTTATAAACTCCAAATTAGTTGCCCATACAACCAATGTGGGACTATATATCTCAACACGCCCCCTCACACGAGAGCCGATTGGGCTTGAAGAGTGGATAATGCAACAAGCCCAACCTACCTGTGCTAAGAGAGTCCACAAGAAAAAGTGGGGGACGGCGAGGCTCTGATACCATGTAAAGAACCTTGGGATAACTCAGGATGGTGCCGGAATTATCATCGGCAAAGACAACTGAGCTGACCAGGACATCAGCATCAAGATCCCTCTCAGACATTTTATTTAACAGTTGGGTTAGTGAGCAGCAGTGGTTTCCCCTTGACTACGCTACAAGCTTATTACAAGAAAGACTAAGTAACATAACATCAAAATAAATCTTCTAAATAAGAAACCAAAAATCAACAATGTGCTAAAAATGGCGTCGGAATGAACATCAACAATTCTCCACCCTTCAAATCCAGTGGACTCTCGTGTGAGGGGGCGTGTTGAGATATATAAAACGATTAATGTAGCCTCACCCAACAGCTTAAGCGTTTTAGTTGAATTGGTTCTTCGAAATAACAATAATATCAACAGACAAGAAAAGAAAAATTAAAGTACATATGCTGTTATCACTTATCTGGAATTGCATTCCTAGTAATTATGGAAAATTTTGCAGATTTAGCTTCGCAAATGTTACAAAAACAATCAATGCTGGCATTGGCCCGGAATGATAACAATGAAGCTGGCTTGCATGTCTTGGCTCGAAAGCCTTCTGATTGTCGAGGTCAATGGTATCTTCAAAACCAGGTCATAAACTCCGGTAAGTCTTTACAGTTACTATTATTTGGGAAACTAAGGAACTGATCGATTTCATGTTTTTTATATACTGTTTTTTCATACACACTAGCCAATTAAGTCTTCTAATTTTTGCTAATATAATGTTTAATTGTGGATAATCTCATAGATTCATAACTTTGAGGTAATTATATGCACTAATGTCATGAAATGTCGATTTGCTTTTACTTTAAAAAATTAAAAAAAATGAATAAATACTTATTCCTCAATCTCTAAATTGTGGAAGAGCTTTGAAATTAACCACACTTTCCTATTTTTCTGGGTTTTGTATTCCAGAGACTCCAAAGTGACCAAGCACATATTTGTTTAGATTTTATATAACAGGGGACATCAAAACTTTTATCTTTAAGAATGTGTAATTAAAAAAACAAAAGATATTCATATTATAGTTTGCTTCAACCGGAAAATTTACTTCTTGATCATTAATTTCTTATTACTGTTGGAGATATGATGTTATCCATATAGATATGAAGCTGTTATGCAGTTGTAAATATTCTGCAGATTTAGATCACTTTGTTAGGATACACTTTGTTAGGTTATTGATATTTAGTTTGTTGCGTTTATTTCTCTACTTAGTTTAAGTCATTATCTGATTGTTATTTACCTTGCCTATTTAAAGGCACCCGTGTGAATATTGAAAGCAACCTTTTGGTACCAGATTTCATCTATTACCTTACCAACTAGTCAAATTATGCATGATAGATATGAAGCAAACTCCATTCCTCCAACTTGTTGGGTGTCTCTGGAGCATTCTTCTCAATCATAATTACACCGAAACAGAGATGAGGAACTTCGTAAGTCAACCATCACAAATAACATTTGATGCTATAGAAGTTGGAAATATTCACTTTTTGGCCGAGCTTATGAGGTCTTACCCTGATTTAATATGGGAAGTGGATGGCAGAAACCGAAGCATAATTCACGTTGCTGTTCTGGTTGTTTGTGCTTTGCAAATAACTTTTGGTTGTTTGTGCTTTGCCAATATGAGACCAAAACCGAATGACAAGTTTGCCTTTCGCTCCCGTAAATGCATATTCATAGGATATCCAGTGTCCCAAAAAGGTTGGCGACTATATGACTTGGAAACCAAAGAATACTTTGTGTGTAGAGATGTGAAGTTCCATGAAAACACCTTTCCATTTGCTACACATTCGAGCCACCCTACATTACCCTCTTTACCTACATTACCATCTTTGCCTATGATGACAGATGATAATAATCCCACTCCTACAGCAGAAGCCAACGACGACAATGTGTCATCGCAAGATACTTCTGAGCCAGCACAAGACAATGCGCTACCACAAGAGATAGAACCACCACCTGGTGAAAATGACGATGACAGAGGGAGTATTGTGGTACCACACATAGATCATGATCGTCAGTGTCGTCCAAGAAGGCCTCCTGCGTATCTCAATGATTATGAGTGCAACAAAGTTGAAACACATGAACTTCCTGCCCCATCCGGTCTTCCCTCCAATGCCAGGTATCAAATATCCACTCCATGATTTTCTTAGTCTATCTAATTTCTCTCCCACCATCGTGCCTTTGTGGCTGCTATTGATGCAGGCCATGAACCTAGACATTTCAGAGAAGCCATGACAAACCCACAGTGGGTTGACGCTATGAGGAAAGAGATAACTGCAATAGAAGATAATGGCACTTGGGCAATCACAGATCTACCTTCAGGGAAGCGAGCTCTACCTAGCAAGTGGGTGTTCAAAATTAAATATCACTCAAATGGGACCATCGAACGGTACAAGGCACGACTGGTTATTGCCGGAAATCATCAAGTTGCTGGGGAAGATTTTGGTGAAACATATGCACCGGTAGCAAAAATGACAAGTGTGCGAACATTGTTGGCAGTTGCAGCAGCAAAATGTGGGAACTACACCAACTTGACGTTCATAATGCGTTCCTTAATGGAGAACTCAGTGAGGAGGTATATATGAAGTTTCCCCCAGGTTTTAACAATGGATCTCGACATCAAGTTTGCCGACTAAAGAAGTCTCTATATGGCTTACGCCAATCACCTAGAAATTGGTTTTCAAAGTTGAGCTCTTTACTAACAGCTTACGGGTTCCAACAATCTCGAGCAGACTATACCCTCTTCACACTACAAAAAGGTGATGTTTTCCTTGCTCTTTTAATTTATGAGGACGACATAGTCCTAACATGGAATAATCCTCAAGCATGTAAGGAAGTGAAAGAATACTTGAATAAATGTTTCAAGATCAAAGATTTAGGAAGTTTAAAATACTTTCTTGGCATCGAAATTGCTCGTAGCAAAGAAGGAATCTTTATGTGCCAACGGAAGTATGCACTTGACATATTGCATGAATCTGGTCTCAGTGGCAGCAAACCAGCCAACTCACCAATTGAACAAAACCATCACCTTGGACTTGCAGATGGACCATATTTTGAAAATCCTGAGCGTTATCGACGTTTGATCGGAAAGCTAATTTATCTCAATATCACAAGACCAGATTTAAGCTATGCTATTCATATTCTCTCTCAATTTATGCAGAAACCGAAGCAAGCTCACTACGATGCAGTTATGAGAGTCCTTCTATATGTGAAATGCAATCCAGGACAAGGCCTCTTCCTGAAATCTGATTGTGACTTGAAAATCCATGCATATTGCGACTCTGACTGGGCCTCATGTCCTCTCACACACAGGTCTGTGACTGGTTATTTTGTAATGTTGGGAACATCACCAGTATCATGGAAAACAAATAAACAAGTGACAGTTGCTCGATCTTCCGCTGAAGCCGAATATAGAGCTATGGCAGCTGCTACTGCAGAACTGATTTGGCTAAAAGGATTCTTTGCCTCTCTTGGTGTACTCCATTGTCATCCCATGGAATTGTTTTGCGATAACACAGCAGCACTCCACATAGCTGCGAATCCAGTTTTCCACGAACGAACTAAAAACATTGAGCTTGATTGTCATTTCGTCCGCGAGCAAGTTCAAGCCAATACAATTGCTACATCGTTTGTTCGTTCACATTCCCAGCTCGCTGACATCTTCACAAAAGCTCTGGGACAGTCCACATTTCTTGCATTAGTTCCCAAGTTGGGCATTTCATTCTTACATGCTCCAACTTGAGGGGGAGTGTTGGAGATATGATGTTATCCATATAGATATGAAGTTGTTATGCAGTTGTAAATATTCTGCAGATTTAGATCACTTTGCTAGGATACACTTTGTTAGGTTGTTGATATTTAGTTTGTTGCGTTTATTTCTCTACTTAGTTTAAGTCATTATCTGATTGTTATTTACCTTGCCTATTTAAAGGCACCCGTGTGAATATTGAAAACAACCTTTTGGTACCAGATTTCATCTATTACCTTACCAACTAGTCAAATTATGCATGATAGATATGAAGCAAACTCCATTCCTCCAACTTGTTGGGTGTCTCTGGAGCATTCTTCTCAATCATGATTACACCGAAACAGAGATGAGGAAATTCGTAAGTCAACCATCACAAATAACATTTGATGCTATAGAAGTTGGAAATATTCACTTTTTGGCTGAGCTTATGAGGTCTTACCCTGATTTAATATGGGAAGTGGATGGCAGAAACCGAAGCATAATTCACGTTGCTGTTCTGCATCGCCATTCAAGCATCTTCAGCCTAATACATGTGTGAAGAACCAATTCAACCCAAAAGCTTAAGCTGTTGGGTGAGGTTACATTAATGGTTTTATATAATCTCAACACGCCCCCTCACACGAGAGCCCACTGGGTTTGAAGGGTGGATAATGCACAGGCCCATGTACCTGTGCGTACAAAGAAATTCCATTTGAAAGAAAGTGGGGGACGGCGAGGATCGAACCCGGGACACGAGGCTTTGATACCATATGAAGAACCAATTCAACCCAAAAGCTTAAGCTGTTGGGTGAGGTTACATTAATGGTTTTATATATCTCAACAACATGAACTAGGCTCCATCAAAGATTTGATTGCAACTTTTGAGGATGATGAAGTAAACAATATACTCCATATCAGCTTAACTTAATTTCTCTAGCAGCTCTTCAAATGACACATGAATTACTATGGTTTGCGGTATTAATCCTACACAACTCCACTATATATATATATATATATATATATATATATATATATATATATATAAAGATTATATGGTCTTGTATTTGTTATCAATCGTAAAGGTCACGGGTTCGAATTCGGAAAATATTTTCTTTGTATAATTGTCCTTCTCCCACCTCGCTAGTCGGGGTTTAATGGAAAAACAATAAAAAAATTTCTTTGTGATTGAAAGTTCATGGATTCAAATTTGAAAAGTAGTCTCTTTGCAATTATACAAGAGTAAAGCTACCTAAAAAAATTTCCCTCACTCTCTCCTCGCTAGTCGGTATTTAATGGAGAGTGGTGGTATTTGTTTAATGTAAATATTCTAATGGTAAAACTCCTCGTGAATTATTTGCCGAGGAACATAGAGAATTATTTGCAGAGTCTTGGACAAAGAGCACAGCAAAAAATTGTATGCTTGTTTCAACACTCATAGCCACTGGTGTGTTTACTGCAACATTTAGCATACCCGGTGGCAACAATAAAAATACAGGAACTCCTAACTATATGCAGAAACCAGCATTCCTTATATTTGCTGTATCAGATGCAACTGCACTAATCTCATCTTCACTCTCCATTCTAATGTTCTTGTCTATCCTCATCTCAAGTTATTCAGTGGATGACCACTTCAAGTCACTGCCCTTTAAGTTGCTATTTGGATTGATAGCGCAATTCATCTCCATCACAAGCATGATGATAGCATTTAGTGTTTCCTTTTTCATAACATATTATCATGGTTTAATGTGGGTTCCAAATTTTATTTCTGTACTTGCATTTCTGCCATTACCTTTGTTCAATTTTCTTCTATTTCCACTTTGGGCAGATATTATCCACTCATCTTACTTTTGTATGTCTCTATTTCGGCCAAGAAAACAAATGCTTTACTAGAAAAGCAAAGGCCGTGTAAATTATAGATTTATGGGGATTGATTTTCTCATTTTACATGAGTATTTTCTCATGTTACACACACAAACATGAGCGGGGACCACAAAAAAGTGAAAAAAAAAAAGTCAAAATGGGTTCACCTTTTAATTGTGAATGTAACATGAGAAAATTTTTTGATGTAAAATGAGAAAATTATTTCCCTAGATTTATATAGCCTAATGTTGTGTAATCGAGGTTGTTTGAAATACATTCCAAAATTCCCAACCCATTTGGTCGTATTCTTATTCCATTGATGATACTTCAATTCAACCGAAATTAGTGAAGTAGCTATTAAGTCATTTAACAGAGGATACACACAAGTCATGACATGACAACTCTCAAACAAGAGAAAAACAAAACGCAAGGCTTTGTTGTATGATTTACTGAGATTAAGAGTGCCTGTATATAGACATTATTGTATAATTTTATTTTGATATAGACATGTTTGGTCTAATCACATTAAACCATGCAAAATTATTTATGATAATTTTTCCTAATTTTTTGAATTTATGCAAATACGTATTAAAGGAGATGAGGTATTCTCAGAGCAGGTACTACTTACTTTTTTAATGTATAGACACGGGAGGGAAAAAACAAAAGGAAAAACACTTTTCAATTACACTCTAGTATGATCTTTAGTTGTGTCCAATACTGATATTGCCTATGAATAATTAAATAACCCTTGTCTTAGGAAAAAAACCAAACAATTCCATTTTATATTGTAATTTTGATTATACACATACAATGAGTAAAATATATAGTAATTAATCGTTTTTTGCAAGGACATGCGTGTCCTTTCTATTTTGGATCGCAATCCTCTTCGAAATGTGAACTCATTGAGAAAGCACATTGCACTCTCTTGGCTGTGTTGGGTTAAATTTTACCGAGATAAAAATAGAAAATAGGAAATAGAAATGTGAAGTGTTTTCTGGTGAAGAGTCATGTCCCTAGGAATTTGTTAGTGGATAATTATTCTGCTTATAGTTTGGTGAAGAGGTGTGTGTCCTTTTAGTTATGACGAGTTATGTCGTTTGGCTCTTTAGTTATGAAGAGTTGTGTTGTTTGGAGTCTTTAAGCTTTTGTATTTTGGCCTATAAATAGGTCCTTTGTATTTCATATCAATAAAAAGCCTGTGAAAGAGATAATAGAAATAGAGTTTTCAGCTCCTTTATGAGTGAGTTATTCATTTGTTTTGCTCCTAATATAGAAATCGATCCAACAAATTGGTATCAAAGCTATGTAGAAAAAGAGCGAGTTGGAGGTGGCATTCTTCCATGGAGATAAGGATGAAGCATTAGATTGGCTTCTCTGTTTGAAGGGATTTTTTCGGAAAGAAAAAAATGGACGGAGGTAAGCCTGAGTATGTAGTACATACAAGATGGTGGGGCTGTGGGTGAGGTGCAAGCGGTGTTCCTTGTACTCATGTGGGTTTAGACGTATTCCTGCATTTCTCTGGCCAGTAGATTTGATAAACACACATGGCATGATTATCTGCTGCATCGCATAGTTTTGGAACTTATATTGTAAATACTGTTTTTGAACTTATATTACACATGTAAGTGAGCTTGGGGTGGAAGATCCTTGAGGACCCCTTGTCTTACTGAGATCTCTTGTTTAGAGATCTCACCCCACGTTTGGGGACGCTTATTTCAGGATCAGGTAATGTTGATGGCTCAGGTGGCAGGAGGCCAGAGCTGAGTTGATATTTATGATATGCTGACATGCTGGATGTTGACTGCTGTTATGTTTTCCGCTTGATTATGATATTATGTTGAGACTGCTATTGGGCATTGTTGCCTTATTTGGTGAGCATGGGGTTTGTCCATGCCACACAGACTTGTTATTGTCTTTTAATTGAAGTTGTAATTAAAGTATCAGGATTTTGACCCAGGCTATGTGTTGTAGTCCTGCGGCTTTAAATACTCACTTATTATTTATATATGAGGTATTTCAGTTAGTTGTCTTGCAATTTACATACAGTCAGTATTTTATGAAATTGATTAAGTAATCAAGTTGGCTAAGGTTAATGACGTCATAAATGAATTAAAGAAAAAGTTATTCCGCATTTTAATTAAGCGTGGCTTAATACGATAGTATGTTAACAATCCGGGTTAACACGGGCTGTTACAGAGGACAAATGGCAGATAGCCATGAGAAGACTCAGTGGAAGCGCAATTAAATGGTTCCGTACATGAAACTGCCGCGACTTTAATAATATGTGGAAGGATTTTCTAATAGCCTTCATAACAAAATACTTGCCTGGACGTTTTGATCCGATTAATGAAGAAGATGAAATCTTCAATGATGATGATGAAGATGAGGAGAATGATGCGGATAAAGAAGAGACCGAGATGGCGGAATCTGAGGTTGCCAACGGCAAGGCATCCGTGGAGGAGATTGACGTGTCGGAGCGCGTAAGAGACGACTCGGAGAAGAAGACGATGGAGATGACAGCGACCAAGGGAGCCGAGATAGAAGAGGAGGAGAACGAAGGAGCCGAGATAGAAGATGAGGAGAACGAAGGAGCCGAGATCGAAGCGGAGAAGGACCGGAATGACGAGTCCATTGTCGAGGTAGAAGACTTCGCGGAACCTGAGTGTCTGGAGACAGAGTCAAAAATCGGAAAGGAGATTGAGAAGCCGAGGTGCTTGATGGAGACCGGCATGGAGGAGACCACGAATCCGAGTTCCGTGTTGATAACCGGGATGGGGGAGATCCCGATTAAATCACCGAGTTCATGTTTTGGAGAAGAGCTCAACCCCGGCGTGATGAGGTTGATGTCGGAGACCGGCATAGGCGCGGTTCGGGTTGGAAGTCAAAAGTCGGAGACTGCATTGAATTTATGGTGGAAGTGGAAGATGTCGACACCACCGAAAAGAGACCACTTCCCTAGAGGATGGTGGTCTGAGATTCTGTCGATGAGGCGCGTGGAAGATGGACTTGATGAAGAAGAACCCGGTGATGACGAAACTGAGAGCGGAAAAATGGAAGGTGTGATTGTGGATAGGGAACCCGACGATGAGGAGCTGATGTGCCTCTGGCAAGTGTGATTTTTCTGTGTTAAAATTGACAAGAATTGAGTCATAAGAGAGCAATTTAAATACATATTTGCTAATTATGTTGATTCTTTGTATGTCAATAATATGCACCTGTTAGTTGTGTTTTTACAGGAAAAACAAGTGAAATTTGAATTCAAAATTTGAATTCAAAACTGTTTTTAATTTAATTCTTTGTTACGTAATAAGTTTTAATTTAATTCTTCAGTTACGTAATAAAGTTTTAATTAAATCTTTACGTTATACGTTTCGGTAATAAAGTTGTAATTAATTATTCCATTACATGTTTCATCAGAGGGGTAATTTTGGAAGACGTGGCGAAACCCTAGTTGCTACCTATGTAAAGGTTCCTCTCCACACACTCCATGGCACACAATTTAGTCTTCAGAGGAAATCCCACACATTTTGATAATTCCATTCCATCTGGATCTGGAGAGACTGGAGGAGAAGGGCTCTGTGGCGTTCTTCATCTTGTTCCAGTTAAAAAGGAAGAGATTCGAAAAATTGCGAGGATCAGCATTTAAAGCTCATTACATCACATTTCAAATTATCCTCAATTAGCGCTGAAGCAATTAAGGAAAGAATCTGCAATCAAAGCGCTGAGTCAAAGCACAGCTCGCACTGCAGCAAATAAAGATAGGATGCTTTGTCAGCATTACATCACGCTGAAGTGTCATCCTTATCTATTCACACAACATCACATGGACCAGGCCCAGAAACTCAAGTATAAAAGGGTGGTCCTCCACCATTCCATTCCATTCAGATCTGGACCAAGAGAAGAAAGAGGCAGCTGTGGAGTTCTTCGCGTTCTTCGTTCTTCATATTCATCTTCTTTTTCTTTCTCTTTTATTTTTAGTTTATGTTGAATTTTGGATCAGCGATCAGTATGTTGATTGGCTAGATCTCTTTATTGTAGTCAGGGTCACAATCCATATGTGAACCCTTGACACGAAGGATTGATTTGTGGTTTTTGATTTATATAATTATCTTTATTTTTATTCTGTGCGAATTTTATATTCCCTTTGTTAGAGTTGATCAATCTGATAGTTGGGGATATTCTGAGGATCAAAATCCTAGATAGGAATATTGGGGTTTTGATCTCGAAAGGGGGTAAGATAACAATCTGTATGCGTGCTAGGAATAGACGTGTATACGATTGCAGATGCTTAAATTATCGCGCCCATTGCTTGATCCCATGAGAAACATTGCAAGGAATTGGGGTTTCTCATTGGATTAAAGGGTTAACCCTACAAGGAATTGAGGGTTAACTATTAAATCTTTTAAATGATAATTTATCTGAGTAATTATATAAATAATTGTTGTAAATCAATCCGGAGTAAAAAGCGGGGATCATTTGGTGAATGAGCCCTGGCTACAATGCTTTTCTCATATTCTTTACAAAACAATTTTCATTTTTTATTGTTTTATTTCTCAAAACAAAATACAAAAATAAGTCTTTTATTTTCAGATTTGAATTTCCATCAATTTGACAATATTTGTCACAACCCTATTTGAATTTTTCCATTCTTTGAGAAAAAGTTTAATTGATATTAGATCCCAATCCCTGTGGAGACGAACTTTACTTATCATTTTATTACTTGTGCGATCGTTATACTTGCCGGAGAGCATCAGGAGCCTAGAGTTACTTTTATGGCGGAATCATTTTGGCTCAAGCGTAAACCAGAAAAAGATCGTGGGGTGGAATCAGAAAATGATGCGTTCAGTTATTTGCTTGATGATGGGAATCAACGGTTCTCAATGAGTGATGGGGTTACTGTGGTTGATGAGGCCCAACGTGCTATTAATGTAGCACTTATTGAATCTGAAAGTATTAAAAATGGCATAGGTGTTGTAAAACTAATGGGACGTTATAGTGATACATATACTGATCAGTATGATGACTTGTGTGATGATCACACGTGTAAGAATGGATGTGGAAGTATATCGGAGGATGAGGTCGACGGAGAAAAATTCAAGACTGTCTATCTTCCACCAATGAAGGAACCGCCGGACAAACAAAAAAATTGAAGAAAGGAATGCAACATGGAAGCAGCGCGAAAAAAATCAACCGGTGGAAAATTCAAAAAGAAGAATTAAAATTTAAGGGGGAGTTTTGTTGGGTTAAATTTTAATGAGATAAAAATAGAAAATAGGAAATAGAAATGTGAAGTGTTTTCTGGTGAAGAGTCATGTCCCTAGGAATTTGTTAGTGGACAATTATTATGCTTAGAGTTTGGTGAAGAGGTGTGTCCTTTTAGTTATGAAGAGTTATGTCGTTTGGCTCTTTAGTTATGAAGAGTTGTGTTGTTTGGAGTCTTTAAGCTTTTGTATTTTGGCCTATAAATAGGTCCTTTGAATTTCATATCAATAAAAAGCCTGTGAAAGAGATAATAGAAATAGAGTTTTCAGCTCCTTTATCAGTGAGTTATTCATTTGTTTTGCTCCTAATATAGAAATCGATCCAACAGGCTGGACATGCTGGTTCACTTCGAAAATTTCTTTGTTTATCTGCTTCCTTCCATTGGTAGTATATGCGAAGAGAAGTAACTCAATTTGTTCATGATTGTATAATTTGTCAGCTGATCAAAACTTCTACCTCAACACCTTTGGGTTTACTCAATCCACTTCCAACTCCGACATTGGATTTCATGACAGTAAAGAATCAATTCAACCCAAAAGTTTAAGCTAGTGAGTGAGGGATTTTTAATGGTTTTATATATCTCAACACGCCCCCTCACACGAGAGCCCACTAGGCTTGAAGAGTGGACAATGCACAGGCCCACCTACCTATGTGAAGAAAGAAATTTCACTAGAATGAAAGTAGAGGGCGGTGAGGTTCGAATTCGGTGCACCGAGGCTATGATACCAGGTAAAGAACCAATTCAACCCAAAAACTTAAGTTGGTGGGTGAGGGCTTTTTAATGGTTTTATATATCTCAACAATGACCAGTCTGCCTCCATCCAATGGCTTTTCTACTGTTTTAGTGGTTGCAGACCGCCTATGAAAGTATGCACACTTTGTAGACTTACCCCAATCATTTACGGCAGCTGCAGTGGTTCCAATCTTTTGTGAGCAGATCATCACATGGTTCCCCTCACTCGCTTGTTTCTCATAGAGACCTGATCTTTATGAGTAAGTTTTGGTAGAAATTGTTCTCTTTGAGTGGTACGAAACTCAAGAAATTTATCACACTTTCATGTATCCTGTTTGAAGCCATTTCATGGCAAGTCAGCTAATTGAATTACTACTCTACCACCTCAATATGTTGATAATAAACCAGTGCAACTTCCCATTGCAATCTTAGCAACTTGCACTATCTCTCTTCGTGGTAGGGACCAGTTGCAGTACTTAGTTCAGTGGTTTGACACAGTTTCTGAAGATGCAACTTCGAAGTCAAAGGAAGACATGAATGCAGTGTACCCAAACTTAAACCTTGAGGACAAGGTCTCTCTAGAGGAGAGGGGCAGTTGTTACGATCCTAATTATTAATAGCCTATTGTTGAGATATATAGTCCCACGTTGATTGGATGAACAACTAATGTGGTCTTTATAAGACCTTGGACACTTCCAACCATTTAAGCTAGCTTTTGGGGTGGTGTATCCCAAGGTTCTTTACATGGTATCAGAGCCTCGCCGTCCCCCACTTTCTCTTGTGGAATTTCTTAGCACAGGTAGGCTGGGCCTGTTGCATTATCCACTCTTCAAGCCCAATGGGCTCTCGTGTGAGGGGTTTTGTTGAGATATCACTACAAGAAAGCTGACGTATAGAGGCGGGATTTCTGAGGCGGTTCATAATAAACCGCCTTCAATGAATTAGTCCAGGCGGTGGTGGCGACTCTTTCTTGAAAGGTCGGATTATTAAGTTAAACACAGGCGGTGTATTGTAACCGCCAATGAATAAATATAAATCCCTTTTTTTTCACCCACATAACTTTTCACCATTTCAGTTTCCCACTTACCCTTTCATACTTTCAGTTCCCGCTACACACGCTGTCAGTCTTCTTTTTCTCTTCCGCACTTAAAATGATTTTTTCACTCTTTTCCTTATGTTCCAACGTTCGTCGTACACTTAAAGGTTGGGTTTTTATCAACATTTCACCATTTGGTTTTTGTTTTTATTTTTTATTTTTTTCTGCAGATCACAACGGTGAAGAATGCGTGCAAGGTGGCTCCTTTTCTGAAACTTGGTGGGTCATCAACTCATAGAGAGTCATCATTTTCTGATTTCCGACTTCTAGAACCCCCAAGGTGCCTCCTTTCTTCACTTTTGGGTGTTCTTTTACTTTTGATTCTGATATTTGTATCCAACACAATGCATTGCAGTTTTTTGAACCAGTATTTGGCTTTCGTGATTTTCTTTTTGAACCGATTTTTTTTTTTTTCGCTGATGGATGAGTTGATTTGATTATTCTTACTTGCTACTTTGAGACACCTTTTACTTCTTCATTGTCTGAGACCTAGTCATCTCTATTTAAGCAAAGAACTTTATCTTTGTAAGACACAAACTTCCTTCCTTTTCCCGGAGCTGTAGGTGTAACTTTTCTTGTAGCAAGCTCGAAGGTAACCTCCCCTCCAGAATTTGTGACAAAGGACTTGCAAGTTATCATTTTCTATTTTTGTCTCTTTGAATATTTGCTTATGCTTCATTATTACTGATTATTGTTTATTGTTGTTGGCATTTTGAACTCTTTAAATGTGTAACGGAAATGGCAATGTGTTTATTTGTTCACATGTTTTATGGTTGTATAAAGAAAAGGGAGTTGAAGAGGTGACCTTATCTTTTTTTTATAATTAATTTTTTATTTTATTATATTTTATATTTATTTTTTTGCTGTAATTTTTTGAGAAGAATAAAAGGCCGTTAGATTATTTTTGACTTCTCATGTCCTGTGACAATGTAGTATGCTGATGAATTAGCTAAATTGGTTTGCTGCCATGCTAGTACACCTCCTTCACCTCATTTGGAAGTGTGATCTAATGACAACCTAAAATGGTGCCTTATGCTAATGTAATTTGAATAGCCATATTGCATGTGCTCCACTTGTCCAAGGACTCTCTCCCAACCAAGCATGCATGCAAGCCACTTGTAACTCTCCATGACACCTTTCATTCATGCATTTCTCGGTTGAACCCCTCATTGACCACACTTCACCTTATTTCACTAAGCTATCTTGACACTCCAAGTCTCACAAACCAACCGAAGCCATCATCTCCTCTTGACACCTCTTTTGACCGCCGCAAAACCTCACCAAGTTTTACCCACTTTCATTCTTCTTGGCCAACCTACCATCATTCCCTCACAACCTCCACTATTTTATTGGAATTCTCATTCAATATCTTCTCTGAACTTCTATATGCAAACATTTCAAGTAACACCATCTATGTTGGCCGAATCAATCTAACTACAAAGGGTGTGTTTAATCTTGTCTCTTAGCATCATCATCAAGCTTGTTCGACTCACATGCAAGAGGTCCTTTAATTTTCCCCTTAGCCGAAACAATTCTCACCTTCAAGGTCACCATCCTTTTCTAACTCAAGCCGAAGAGAAACGACTAAAAGGTGACTACATCCTACATCTTCGGGTATAATTTTAGAGAGGCAAATGCAGGGGATAATCTGTTAGAATATCCCATTTCTTTCTTTGAGGCTTATAGAAACAGAGTTGCATGCTACACTAAAGTATGTGACTTGTGATTTTGTTATGCTCATATAGGGAAGAGAAATTGTTTGATGTAGTAACTTCTCTCAATTGTTGTGAGACTGATTCAAGTGAGAATGCAGTTCAATGAACTTGAACTTATACCAATGAATTTTTCATTTTTTTGTTATATTTCAACTTGTCCATTTTATATGACATTTTTTTTACTTGTTAATTTGTCCAGGCAAAGATGTAGAAAATCTGTAGACTATAATGTCAAAGTAAAGTCTTTAATAAAATTCAGGTGCGTTAAAATGAATTCAAGTAGGTAACTAAATGTTTGTTGTTTGGATCTTACAATTTGATGTGAGTTGTTATTACAGTTGGTGTGAATTGTTGTTACAGTTGTTAGAATCTCACACCAAGCCTTAGGAATATGGTAACATCTCTTATACTTTAATTTACAAAATAATAATAATATAATTTAGGCTCTTTTAAATTACGGTTTTAATATTTTGTTTATTGAATAATTGCAGGTTTGTGGCTTAGGGTATTGCTTTGTGTAAGATGGATTTTTTCCTCTATGCAAGAACGTCAAAGTCATGGATCATCATCTCCTCCAATTTATTTTTTTATTTAATTGTGTTAAATAAATGAAATGTTGTATATTGAATATTGTAAATTTTTACATTTAGATAATAAAAGAGAGTTTCATGATTTTTTAATTATTTTCATGTTTTAATAATTTATGTATCATTAAAATATCATTCTTAAAAAAATTCTTAAGCTTATGTTTATTAATTTTGAAAATTTAATTTAGATCGATCAAAAATTATAAATGCAACACAAAATTAAGAATAAATTTAAAAAATTAAATTCAAAAACTGCACATAAAATATTAGTTGCAGGCGGTTTGGAACCGCCAAGTAGGCTCAGATTAGAAGAATTATGCACATTGTTTCTAGGCGGTTTAACCGCATCGCACACCGCTACTAGATATGTTCGGCGGTTATTCCAGCGGGTTACTTAAACCGTCGTGTAATGACTGGCGACACTGTTAACTGCGACCGATTCTGAACCGTCACTTGATGCATTTGGTGACAGTTATAACCGCCTTAAAACAACAAATAAACCGCCTGAGAATACCCTTTTTTTTGTAGTGTATATAATCCCACATTGGTTGGATGAACAACTAATGTGGTCTTTATAAGATCTTGGACACTCCCACCCTTTGAGCTAGTCAGAAGATTACAAGTGATGTATATATAATGAATTACAGCGCGAAAAAAGCAAGCATAACCAATGGAGAATAATGATAATGAACAACACAAGAAACTTGAAGAATTGTAGCAGAACCAAAGGACTAGAGAAAAAACGTTATCTTTGACGGAATATTTCGGTCGAAAATAAACTCTTCAATGACCGACCTTATTTTGTCTTAGTCGTTATAGTCATAATTGCCTATTCGACCGACAAATTGTGTCCGTCAATATTTTCGACCAAATACATTGCATCGTATTTGTTCCATCAAAGAAGTGTAGTTGATAATAAATGTTTGTTTTTACATTTCTATATCTAATTTTAACAGAATTGACCATAGAAAATTGTGTTTGTTTGTAAGATTTTATAGAAAAAATTTTACTGGGCTCATAGACATTGATGCAGATTCCGAGAAAGGTGATTACACTAGCTTTAACATGCGCCACTTATCATAACATCTCTTTGTTCATTTTGATATTTGTTCTCCTTTTCCTTCATATTTTTTATATTTTGCTAAATTTAGTAAATCTTTAGACATTGCTATGTATATGGTTTTAAAAATATTCATAGTTAAGATTCAGAATAATAGATTTTTAGCTGATATGTATTGGACTACATAGATTCACATGTCAATGATAGCTCCCTGATTGAGTTATCTTAAATTTTGTAAGTTCCTGCCATCCTTCATACAAAATTTGCCTGCATATTGTGACTCATTTTATGAATTTCCTTTCAATTTTTTTAATGTGTTATAACTTTTATTTAGTGTTACATGATCTTTGGTTCTAAACGCATAAGCAATCACAGCTACACTTTTACATTATATTTTAGATATTTACTTATCTTTAATTAGCTATAGTTTGTTCTATACCCCAATAAAAGCAGTAGGTGTTCTATGCCCCAATGAAGGGATGTATGGTTGAGACTTGAGACGTTAAAAATGCTTAATAAAACTCTAGTGAGTTATATGTATATTTTTCTATCTTTGTATTTTTGTGTTTATTAAACCTCTCTGTTTTTTTGATTTACTGAGTTTCCTACTGAGTCTTGAGCTCACCCCTTTGCAAATGGTTTCAGATTTGTTCAAGAACAACCACAACCACTCCTGAAGCAAGTTTTGCATTTCAGAATTGGTGGATAGAAGATAAGGTCTTTTGAAAATTTTGATATGAATAATAATTCAAGGATTACAATGGATTATGCTTGTACACTATAATAATATAGATCTGGTCTTAGTTGTTATAGTATATCCTTTTATGCAATTATAGGCTATATATATATATATATATATTACAAGTTGCAATGTAATTTTTTTTCCTCAATCAAATCGCATGTTGTAGTATATTTCAAATGATTTTTTAAAAATAAAAGTTGTTTTTGCCGTCAATATTTGTTTAATTAAAATCCATATGAAATTAATGTTTTTTAAAAAATTAAAAATATTATTTTCAACGGAATTCTATATACGTTCCGTTGTAAACGGTTAAGAATTTTCAACGGAATTATAGATAAATTCCGTTGCAAATTATTATAGAACTTTCGGACAGAATTTTTTTCCGTTGAAATTTTCAATGGGATTATAGATAAATTCCGTTGCAAACTAACATTTTACAACGGAATTTTTTCACAGATATATTTTCGGTTGAAATTTTTTACGGAATTTATTATGTTAATATTATGTCATGACTTTATTTATTGACGGAAAAGTAAGGCTTCCAATGGAATACATTCCGTCGAATTTTTCAACGGAAAAATATTCCGTTGCAATCTTCAACCAAAAAAAAAAATTCCAGTGCAAGGCAGGATTATCCAACAAGGTAATCCCGTCGAAAATTCCGTGAAAAAATGATTTTTCAACGGAATTTTCATAATATGCAACGGCAAAGTTCCGTTGAAAATATTAATATTTCTAGTAGTGTTACTCTTCTCCTTTCTCTCTCGTTCTCTTTTGTGATACTGTTGTATCACTTTGCGTCATATAATAACCAATGGAGAATAATGATAATGAACAGAACAAGAAACTTGATGAATTGTAGCAGAACCAAAGGACTAGAAAAAAACGTTATCTTTGACGGAATATTTCGGTCGAAAATAAACTCTTCAATGACCGACCTTATTTTGTCTTAGTCGTTATAGCCAGAATTGCCTATTCGACGGACAAATTTTGTCCGTCAATATTTTCGACCGAATACATTGCATCGTATTTGTTCCATCAAAGAAGTGTAGTTGATAATAAATGTTTATTTTTACATTTCTATATCTAATTTTAACAGAATTGACCATTGGCGTACATCGAAAATATGGTTCAATATCTAGATACAAAACATGTCTCGTAGCTAAGGGGTATACCAAATCGGAGGTTCTTTGAAACTTATTTTCTGAGGGCTAAAATGACATCAATTCGAGTGCTTATCAATGTCACTTTAAGTGAAACAATAGTATTTCACTTAATATTTAAATTAATTTTTTTCCATGAATAACGTTTAACTTTCTCCTAATATGATCTTCCACTATATGTGTAATGACCATCACCCGTAAATCTTTGTAAATCTTTATTATAGAGATTTAATTTGATGATTTGGATGCCAAATATGTGTTTAGAATGTGATTTTATATAATCTGACACTTTTCGTGAAAATCTCGTGAATAGTGATTTTTGCCGGGTATTTTTTACCGTTGTTTAAGCAACCGGCAGAGTCTATAAATGAATAAATGATGTGATAAGTATATGGAAGTCCAATATATGCCAAACAAGTCATGATTAGACTAAAAATGATAAATTTAGAAGTTTTACGATTTTGCCAAACAAGTCGTGAATAATATTGAAGCTTACTCTCTTCTCCTTTCTCTTTCGTTCTCTTTTCTGATACTGTTGCAAGAGGAGGGATATTTACTACCCAAATTTTCTACTATCAACTCACTACCTATCTAATCACCATTGGATCAACATTTTCTCTTTTTTTAAAAACTTTTTAGCATTTTCTCTCTTTGATTCAATGATGATTAGATAGATAGTAAGTTAGTAGTAAATTTTTTTGGTAATAAGAATATCCTCCCTCAATAACCAACGGAGAATAATGATAATGAACAGCACAAGAAACTTGAAGACCCCAACCTCTTTGAGCCACCCTCCAACTAAGTCTTTACATCAGACCATGTGGTTTGAACCCACACTCTTGTAGAATATGAACCAAACCCTTATCCAATTGTGTCCACATTTATTTGCAATTATTAATATTATTATGGTGTGTGTGTGTGTTCAGTATTCATAATATTGCCTATCTAACTTATTAAAATTTTGGACGTGCAGAAATGAACAGCTATTATTTTGAAAGTTGTTAAAATTAAGGTCATTTTCATAATATTCATTATGGTGTGTGTTAAGTGGGTCATCTACAAAATTTTATACGTTTAGTAGGCTATAATAAATCATCGAATGATTCAAGCTAACGAGGTGGATACGTTACATACGTACATGCCATTTTTTTTTTGATAAACCCGTACATGCCATTTTAATAACTCACCAACGAAAGTATACTATTCGGTCAAGAGATTTGATTATTTTTGCAAATTGATCATGTGGCTGTGCTCTACTGTGATGTGGTGTGTGTTAAAAATAATTATTTTTGCAAATTTCATTATCGCTGTTAAAAATAAGTGTGGCGTGTGTTCTTCTCTCAAAATCATTGACTTTGTCAAATTTGTGGTGTGCAGTGATGACCAAAAAAAAAAAAAGTTGATAGTACCCATTGTCAAATTTGTTGTGTGTATTGATGATAAAAAAACAAAGTTGATAGTACCCATGTGCGTTTGTCTTGCCATCTCATTCAACTTTATTGAGACGACATTTTGGATAAACGTAGTTATCATTTCATTTTCAAAAGGCAATAATAATACCTTCAAAAATTGATGGTGAAATTTGATAAATTATTGTAAAAAAAAAAAAATCTTCATTGAATATAAAAAACATGGATTTTGTAAATGGATCAAGAGGACGTGACTAGGGGTGAAAGTGGGCTGCGCTGAGTCGAGCTTTGTCCCGAAAAGCCCAAGCCTATGTCAAAAAATTTCAATTTGGTCTGACCCAAGCCTAGTACGAGTCTAACCATTAGCCTGCCTTGGCCCGTTTATAAAAAACGAATGGCTTAGCTTGGCCTGTTAGCCTGCTAATTTTTAACTTCCAATCAGAACCATTCATCAATTTCACAAAATGCTCAAATTATGTTGCTAAAATAAAAAAAAACACAATTTCAACATCCAAACAGAACCTGAAATTACAACAAAACTCATTACAATTTGAATTTAAGTCACTTTCAAAAATAAAATGCTCAAACTAAATAATATATATTTCATCAAATCCAACAAACAAATCTATACCATGTAAATTAAAATCACTACATGAATCCAACAAACACATCATGATGCTTGTAGTAGCCAAAAACCTCTTTTTATCTTCTCTCCGCTACAAATACAATTCCAAGATTAGATAAGTTGGCAAACAATTTGTAAATATAGAAAACAAAAAAACAAGAATAAAGAATAGAAATAAAAAAAAAAGATTGAGAAACAAAAAATATTTTAATAGATTCATATAAGCAATCTCACATGCTGACATATTTGTTCCTCATACATAAAAAATAAAATCAAGTTTCTATTAAATTCTAATCGAATATAATTAAATTATAAAATAATTTCAATTGATTAAATTTATACATTTTGTTTTTTCTTCCAGTCATAAGTATTATGTAGTCAATCTCTGTCGTATATTAAAGCTTAGATGGTATCTTCAGCCAAGCTAGAATGATAAGCATCAATAACTCTTCCTCCAGCACTAAATATTGATTCTAATGGTACTGTAGAGATTTTGGTACAGATCTTATGCCTCTCTCGAAGATAGTATTGGTGAGAGAACGAACCTAAGTCTTTCCACCACCTACTTAGCTCACATGCACCAACTGAACTATCACTATTTGATACTACTAGGGTTGGGCCAAGCTTTGTCCCGAAAAGCCTAAGCCTATGCCAAAATATTTCAATTGGCCTGACCCGATAGCATAGTACCAGTCTAATTGTTAGCCTGACTTGGCACATTTATAAAAGAACAAATGGCCTGACCTGGCCCGTTGGCCTAGGGCTGGCAAAATGGGCTGAGCCCGTCGGGCTGGCCCGCCCCGCCCACCAAACAGGGCGGGCTGGGTTGAGTTTTTCAACCCATCAGCCCGCCAAACCCACCAGCCCGTCGGGCTCGGCCCGCCACGGGGCGGGCTAGCCCGCCAAGCCCCCCTTTTTTTAGGTTACCCAATTATTATGTAACTTCGTGGCCTAGATTTCTCTGCATGCAAGTGGCTTTTTCGCATTGTTGTGGACTGCTCATACAACACTTTGTTACTTGTTTTGTTATTCTGTTTTACCTTGATATGATTTTAATTTTTATTATTATTTCTGGATTAAAAGATGCATATTTATATGTAGATTATTAAACACTGATCTTCTTGGTTTCATAAGCACATTAGGATTTTATGCAGATTTTTATATGCTTTTATGCACACAAAAAAATATGTGTTCTTATGCAGAATTTAATTTTTTGTATTTTATTTTTATATTTTTATATTTTTTTTTATTTTAGGCGGGCTGGCCCGTAGCCCGCCAACCCACTCATAAAACGGGCCGGGTTGCTCAATTCAACCCATTTTGTCAAAACGAGCCGGGGCGGGCCAGCCCATTTTAGGCGGGCCAGTGGCGGGCCGGGGCGGGTGGGGGCGGGCTGGCCCGTATTGCCAGCCCTACGTTGGCCTATTAATTATTAGAGTAAATACCATTTTTGTTCTTCAGCAAATTTTACGATGTCCGCTTTAGTCCCTAGCAAATAAAAAGGCTATTCGTGGTCCCAAAGAAATTCAAAGTGGACTCATTTTAGTCCTTTTAAGGACTAATGTGGGTCTTTTTTGAATTTGTGAGGGACCATAATTTCAACTAAATGGGTCCATTTTGAATTTCTTAGGGACCACGAATAGCATTTTTATTTGCTAGGGACTAAAGTGGCCATCGTGAAATTTTGCCGAGGACCAAAACAGATATTTGCTCTAATTATCAACTTCAACCAGAACCATGAATCAACTTCACAAAATACTCAAAATCTTTTGTTATTAAAACCTATGAAGCACCGACACTTCAAAAAAGCTAATGTGTCGTGTCCGACACTTCCTGACACTCTCCGACACTCCGACACTTCCCGACACTCCAACACGCGTTGTAGAGACTCAAAAAATGTTCAAAAGTTGCGTTGCGTTGAATTTTTAGTTCAAATTATTAGATTTGTTGGATCACTATTACCATTTTATTGAGTTTAATACAAATATTTTGAATATCTTATGTTTCTTTGCAAAATTCATGGGTATTATAAATTTAACTTCATTTTTTTGTTAAATTATTGAGTATTAAATATAATATACATTATATAAATTAAAAATAATATTTAACATCGAAATGTGTCCTAACGTGTCGAAATCTAACATTTTTTAGAATTAACGTGTCAGAGTGTCGTTTCATATCGTGTCCCGTGTCGGTATCGGTGCTACATAGGTTAAAACAAAAATCACAATTTCAACATCCAAACAGAACTATGAATCGCAATAACAACTCATCACAATCTGCATTTATTTCACTTTTATAAGCAAAATGCTCAAACTAAATAACATATTTCATCAGGTCCAGCAAACCAATTCATACTGTTTAAATTAAAATAACTATATGAATCCAACAAACACATCATGATACTTGTAGTAGTCAAAAACTTCTCATCATCTTTTCTTCCTTGCAAATACAATTCCATGGTTACATAAATTGGCAAACAAATTGTAAATGTAGAAAACATGTCATCGTATTAAGCATCGCTTAATTAAAATGCGAAATAACTTTTTCTTTCATTCGATTATGACGTCATTATCATTTACCAAGTTGATTATTAAATCCTTTTTCAAAAAACATTGCCTGTATGTAATTGCAGATAAACAACTAACTGAAATCCCTCATAATATATAGATAAATGTGTCTCTAGTCACGAAACCACAACACGTAGACCGGACATAATCTTGATAGTTTATACAACATCAAACTAAAATCAAAACATAACAAACGTGGCATAGAAAATCCCCATGCTCACCAAATAAGGCAACAAGCCCAACAAGGTCTCAACAACAACAACATAATCATAAATAAAGGACATGTCAGCATCCAAACATATCTAGTTGTGATGGCCATACAATCTTCCTTTGGATTAGTAACTGTGTTACTAGCTAATGTACCTAGAGTTTTATCAGCAATTTGCTTAGCTAGTTGGCCAATTTGATTCTCCAAATTTCTGATAGATGCATTTGTATTTTTAGTATTAGCTCTAGTCTCCTCCATGAAAGCATTAGAATGTTGAGCCATTTGTCCTACTAACTTCTCCAAATCAGAAGGTTCCTTGGTTTGGATTGGTGGAGGGTGCAAACAGTTGTTTGATTTGAAATCAAGACCAGTTCCTTGAACCCTCCTTTGATAATTATTACCTCCAGCAGAAAAATTATGACTTCTTGGAACATTTTGTTGCTGAGGTCTTTGATCATACCAAATACCATTTAGCTGCATTTGTTGAAGAGAATTAGAAGACAACAAAGAAGGACATTCATTAGACTTATGATTGTCCTAGCAATATTCACACACAACAGTAACAGCTTGAGCTTGAACACCAGAAAGCTGCATCTTATCAAGCCTTCAAGTCAAATTTGCCATTGTGTAAATGTGGGAGGCACAATGTTGTTTACACCTCCAAGATCATTAGAAACCTTAATAGAGCATTTTTTGGGTGCCCCAATTTCAAGGTGATGTTTATTTTTTCATGCATATTTTTTTTTCTAATTTCAATGTTATTAACTGTTTAGTTTAATTTGGTTTAGAAAAAGAAGCCACACTGTAACTTTTTTACATGGGTGGATGATGCTACATCTGATTCCATGGAGCTGGAAGATTGGAGAATTAACAAGCTCGAGCTGAATGTAGCTGAAATGGAATACAAGTTGAACTATGTGGACATGAAGCTCAATGATGAAATCCAGCTAGAGGTGAACGAGCACAAAAAGAAGATTAATGACCAATATATAAAGATTGAAGACCTATCAATGAATATGCAGGCAGAGATTGAAAGGGTTGAGAAGGAAATTATGCATGTGTGTAGGTGTGCTAGGGTGTTTGTTGGGTCCATTGTTGTTATGTTTGTAATATGTATTTATCTTGCTAGTTGGCTGGAGAGAAATAAAAAATGTGATTTTGCTGAGAATTTCCTAAACCCTTAACCATTACATGTTGTATTTTGTTGGACTATAAATATTTGTAATGGAAGGAGCAGTGTTGTAATGCTATGAGATGTTGTTCTTGCAACTTCATAGTATGGTTTATGTACTTAAAGTTTAGTTTTTTGGCACAATGTATAGTATCAAGTTGAATGACATGCAACAAAATTGCAAAACATTTCAGGCAAAAATTAAAATGATACTATGATGGAGGGAATTATGTAGAAGGGGGTAGACTAGTTGGTCTGCTAAACATTTTGTGGTATTGGTGTTACCCCAAGGTTAACAGGGACTAAAATGGACCCCAATAATTTTGTTAAGGACTAATATAGTGCAATGATGCAGTAATGAAGGACTAAAAAGGTGCTCGATAAAAAATATTGAGGACTAATAAGGGATATTAATGAGTTTTGGAGCTTAAGTTCAGTTATGCTAAACATTAACCCAATTGTGACACAGCAAACAAAATTATGGCATCCTGTATTGACAGAACCTATGCGTTTAAGGGCTTGTGGCTTTGAGAGAAGCATAAAGACATGAAACGTAAGAAAAAGGCATTGTCTTTATGGGTATGCTTTGTTAGGATATGGATGTCTTAGAGACAATTTTTTGATTAGATTAGGACATATATGGACCATTTATATTGTTGCAAATAAATATAATCACTCTTTATCCTATTTCATATTTTGTCTCGATATTATTGTTAATACTATATGAGTAACTGGATAAACCCCTTGGAATAGAATAGGTATATCTTGAGTATCTGTGATGAGATCACGATCGTGAGGATTCAAGGATACCGGATGTTTATTCCTAATTTTATTCCTAGTCTAGAGATACTGAGAATAAGGATCAGTAATCTTGGGTAAGACTAGCACGGCTTATCTACTTTTATTCGAATACAAGGTAAAGACCTCATGAGCTACAAATATGGAGATGTCTTAGCTAAAGTCATGGGTGGAAATCTTACAAAATGTATCATTAGAGAAGTCTCTTAATATTTGGGTATGTCTTTCCTTAGACCATGAGTTTTCATCTAGACTGTGTTCTAGAAAGCAAGTTTTGATTGTATACCTCGTCTGCCTGAAACATGGTGTAACAGCACGTGTTAACCCGGATTGTTAACATACTATCGTATTAAGCCACGCTTAATTAAATGCGGAATAACTTTTTCTTTAATTCAATTATGACGTCATTAAACTTAACCAACTTGATTACTTAATCAATTTCATAAATACTGCCTGTATGTAAACTGCAAGATAACTAACTGAAATACCTCATATATAAATATAATGTGAGCATCTAAAGTCACAGGACTGCAACACATAGCCTGGGTCAAAATCCTGATACTTTAATTACAACTTAAAATAAAAGACAATAACCAACCCATGTGGCATGGACAAACCCCATGCTCACCAAATAAGGCAACAATGCCCAACAACAGTCTCAACATAAACTTAACAGAAAACATAAATAGCAGTCAAATAATCGGCATCCATCATGTCAGCAAAATAGAGATAAGTCTAACTCAGCTCTGGCCTCCTGCCACCTGAGCCCTCAACATTACATGAACCTGAAATAAGCGTCCCCAAACGTGGGGTGAGATCTCTAAACAAGAAATCTCAGTAAGGCAAGGGGTCCTCAAGGATCTTCCACCCCAAGCTCACTTACATGTGTAATATAAGTTCAAAAACAGTATTTACAATATTAGTTCCAAAACTATGCAGTGCAACAGATATTCATGCCATGTGTGTTTATACAATCTACTGGCCAGAGAAATGCAGGGATACGTCTATACCCACATAAGTACAAGGAACACCGCTTGCACCTCACCCACAGCCTCACCATCTTGTATGTACTACATACTCAGGCTTACCGTATAGGTGGACACCACATGCATATCATAAAAGCACATTGCATATAATAGCTCAACAGCATTTCCAAATCATCAAAGCATGTAACACAGCATGCATAAACCACATCCCCATGGGACATGGTGGAACCACAAAATGGCTAAACCGAGGACACGAAAGCTTACCTTGCAAGCTAGCTATCCAAGCCAAGAGTCCAACCACTCTCAAGTCCAAACACAGCAGAAATCACAATCTGATTTAGACCAGTAATCATATCAATAACATAGCTCGTACGCATAAACATAAAGACTACGTTTCTTTGTTACGTTTTACGTCTTAAGGCTTCCCACCAAGCCACAAGCCCTTAGTCCCTTGATTCTGACTTAATTAAGTATTTACAGAAGTTCAACTTCATTAATGTAGGGTCCACAAACCCCTTTAGCCTACTGTTCACACAGCACAGCTACTATTCTGCAAAATCCCAGGATATCCGGATATTACAAGGGACATATCCGGATATGCCATATCCGGATATCAAACTGACCATATCCGGATATACCATATCCGGATATCCAGATCCCTCATCCGAATATGAATATCCGGATACCATATCCGGATATGAATATTCGGATATCTGTTCGACAAATATCCGGATATCTCACGACAGAATGCAGTTTCTACATTTCGTGAATATCCACTCCAAAGATTCAACTTTTAACACATGTACACGTTAAAGCATGCATCTTTAATCTGTTTTAGGTTCATACTCATTATACCTTCTTGTTTACTCATAAAACATGGCAAAGACATCAACTTTAAGCCACCAAACTAAATCAAAGTTGAGGAAACTTACCCCAAGCTTGAAACAGCTCAACAATGGTGCTCTTGGAGCTCACAAGTCAGCTCCAAGGTACTGACTTTAGGGAGGTCGAAAATGGAGTCACAAGGTGAGTTCTTTCTTCACCAAGGAAGCTACTTGAAGCTTCTTCCCCCACCCAAACCAAACTCAGCCCCACACCTATACCAAACACTACTCCCTCAACTTAGAAATGGGCCAACATTGCAGTCCCAAGGTCAACTCTCACCCTCACCAAGTAAGCTCTCACAAGCACAAGGTGTATGGAGGAGAAACCAAGGAGAAAGGAAGCTCCTTGGCTCACACAATGGAGGAGAAGGTGGCAAGAGGTGGCTGGAGGGTTTTCTCAGAAATGGAGGCACGTAGGTTTTTAATTTTAACCTAGGATCATGTGCCAACTAATGCATATATAGGCATGTAAGCCACAACACGCAGTATTAGCCTTAATAGCAATGCAAAAGATTTTGATCCCAAACTTTGGAATCTAGACCTACACATTTTTCTAAGATTTGTCATATTTTTATTTTATTTTTCGGAGCACCTTTCCGGTATGCACTTTTCCATAGCCAGTATCAGTTCTAGCATCTGATTACATTATTTTGACTTGAAACTTGTTTTACAAGTCCTACATAATATTCTAGTAATTATCATGCATTCGTTATAATTTTCCGGGATACTTTTCCGGTACGCATTTATACCGGGTAGCAGAACCGGTATCTGCGCTTTTCTTCCGAAAAGCGACTTTCAGCATTTTTACTCACTTAGTATAATTATTTAAGCCCAATAATAATTATTAAGGTCAATTATGGAATCATTTTCTAATTATCATAATTAATTCACTAATTATCTTAATTAGAGGTGCGGGTTCTTACATTCACCCCACCTTTTTAAGGATTTTGTCCTCAAAATCAGAAACATACCTGTCTCGGAAGTCGGGATACTGCCGGAGAAGCTCATCATCTCACTCCCACGTGCACTCCTCGGGACTACGCCCAGTGTAACAGCCCGTGTTAACCCGGATTGTTAACACACTATCGTATTAAGCCACGCTTAATTAAAATGCGGAATAACTTTTTCTTAATTCAATTATGACGTCATTAAACTTAACCAACTTGATTACTTAATCAATTTCATAAAATACTGCCTGTATGTAAATTGCAAGACAACTAACTGAATACCTCGTACATAAACATAATGTGAGTATCTAAAACCACAGGACTACAACATGCAGCCTCGGTCAAAATCCTGATACTTTAATTACAACACCAAATTAAAGGACAATAGTCAAACCATGTGGCATGGACAAACCCTATGCTCACCAAATAAAGGCGACAATGCCCAAAAACAGTCTCAACATAAACTCAGCAGAAAACATAAACAACAGTCGGAAAACATAACAGCAGTCAAATCCAGCAGGACAACATATCATAACTATCAACTCAGCTCTGGCCTCCTGCCACCTGAGCCCTCAACATTACCTGATCCTGAAATAAGCGTCCCCAAACGTGGGGTGAGATCTCTAACAAGAAATCTCAGTAAGACAAGGGGTCCTCAAGGAGTCTCCACCCCAAGCTCACTTACATGTGTAATATAAGTTCCAAAAACAGTATTTACAATATAAGTTCCAAAATCATGCGATGCAGCAATTAATCATGCCATGTGTGCTTAACAAATCTACTGGCCAGAGAAATGTAGGAATACGTCTATGCCTACATGAGTACAAGGATACTACCTGCACCTCACCCACAGCCTCACCATCTTGTATGTACTACATACTCAGGCTTACCGTCTAGGTGGACACCACATGCATCTCATAAAAGCTCATTGCATATAAACAGCTCAACAGCATTTTCAAACAATAAAGCATGTAACACAGCATGCATAAACCCATCCCCATGGGACATGGTGGAACAACAAAATGGCTAAACCGAGGACACGAAAGCTTACCTTGCAAGCTAGCTATCCAAGCCAAGAGTCCAACCACTCACAAGTCCAAAAACAGCAGTATCACAATCTGATATGGACCAATAATACATCAATATTCATGCATCACAAGCATACAACTTAAAGACTACGCCTTTCCTTTACGTTTTACGTCTTAAGGCTTCCAACAAAGCCATAAGCCCTTAGTCATGTGATTCTGACTTAGTTCAATTATTACAGAAGTTCAACTTCCTTAATCTAGGGTCCACAAACCCCCAATAGCTCACTGTTCACACAGCACAGCTACTGTCTGCGCAAACCCAGGATATCCGGATATCAGAAGGGACATATCCGGATATGTCATATCCGGATATCCCACTGGTCATATCCGGATATACAATATCCGGATACCCAGATCCCATATCCGGATATCAATATCCGGATACCATATCCGGATACTGATATCCGGATATCTGTTCGACAAATATCCGGATATCTCACGACAGAATGCAGTTTCTGCATTTCGTGAATATCCAACCCAAAGATCCAACTTTTAACACATGTACACGTTAAAGCATGCATCTTTAATCCATTTTAGGTTCATACTCGTTATACCTTCTTGTTTACTCATTAAACATGGCCAAGACATCAACTTTAAGCATCAAAACTTAAGATCAAAGGTGAGGAAACTTACCAAAGCTTAAAACAGAGCAAGGTGTGCTCTTGGAGCTCTCCCAAGACACTTCAAACTCAGCCTAAGTAGGAGCACAAAAATGACACCACAAAGATGGGTTCTTGCAGCACAAGATGGCTCCTTGGCACCACCAATGCCAAGCCAAAGGTTCAAGTCACTCAAACTCACCAACTCAGCCCACTAACCTCACACACAGCAGCTGAAACACAGCCAAAAACACTCCTTTCACTCTCACAAGGATGATCACAAGTGTTTATGAAGAGGAAAGGGAAGGAATGGTGAAGAAGATTGAAGGAGAAAGGCCACAAGCTCACAAATGGTGAAAGAATGCCATGTACAGTGCCAAACTCTCAGAAAACTCAGCCTCTCACGGAGGAATAGTGGCTGTCTAGGGTTGTGTGCCTTAGTGTGTCTATTTATAGGCACATGGCCACTTAACGCGCAGTATTAGCCTTAATAGCAAAGTAAAAGATCTTGATCCCAAACTTTGGAATCTAGACCTAGACATTTTTCTAAGATTTGTCATATTTTTATTTTATTTTTCGAAGCACCTTTCCGGTACGCGCTTTTCCATAGCCAGTATCAGTTCTGGCATCAGATTACGTTATTTTGACTTGAAACTTGTTTTACATGTCCTACATAATATTCTAGTAATTATCATGCATTCGTTATAATTTTCCGGGATACTTTTCCGGTACACATTTATACCGAGTAGCAGAACAGGTATCTGCGCTTTTCTTCCGAAAAGCGACTTTCAGCATTCTTACCCACTAATTGTAATTATTAAAGCCTCATAATAATCATTAGGGTCAATTATGGAATTATTTCCTAATTATCATAATTAATTTACTAATTACCTTAATTAGCGGTGCGGGTTCTTACATTCACCCCACCTTTTTAAGGATTTTGTCATTAAAATCAGAAACATACCTGTCTCGAAAGTCGGGATACTGTCGGAGAAGTTCATCCTCTCGCTCCTACGTGCACTCCTCGGGACTACGCCCAGTCCACTGCACCTTGACCATCGGAATGATCTTACTTCTAAGCTGTTTCTCGCCTCGATCGAGGATCTTGAGTGGTCCGACGGGAGTCTTTAGGTTCTCCCGAACCTCCACGTCATCCGGCTGCACCACGTGCGAAGGGTCTGCTATGTACTTCCGAAGCTGAGACACGTGAAACACATCGTGGATGTTGGCTAGGTTCGGAGGCAAGGCAAGTCGATAGGCAACTGGTCCTACTCTACCAAGGATCTGGTAGGGCCCAATGAATCGCGGGCTCAACTTCCTCACTCCGAGTGCCCGTCCAACACCGGTGACAGGTGAAAGTTTCACAAACACGTGCTCACCCTCACTGAACTCCAGTGGTCGATGCTTGACATCATAGTAGCTTTTCTGGCAATTCTGCGCCTGCTTCAACTTTTCCCTGATCATCTGGATCTGCTGGGTAGTATCTTGGACAAAGTCCAAGCCAAAAAGCTCCTTGTCTCCAACCTCAGACCAGCAGGTAGGAGTCCGACACCTCCTACCGTACAGCGCCTCGTAGGGTGCCATGCCCAGGCTAGCATGAAAACTGTTGTTGTACGAGAAGAAAATGGGCAGACTTGGTCAATCTGTCCACAATGACCCAAATAGAGTCACAACCAGCCTGAGTTCTAGGCAATCCCACCACGAAGTCCATGGAAATACTCTCCCACTTCCATTGTGGAATCTCAAGAGGTTGAAGTTTACCAGACGGTTTCTGGTGCTCGATCTTCACTTTCTGACATATAAGGCACTTGGACACGTAGACCGCTATGTCCTTTGTAAGAACCCGCACCGCTAATTAAGGTAATTAGTAAATTAATTATGATAATTAGGAAATGATTACATAATTGACCTTAATAATTATTATTGGGCTTAAATAATTATAATGAATGAGTAAAAATGCTGAAAGTCGCTTTTCGGAAGAAAAGCGCAGATACCGGTTCTGCTACTCGGTATAAATGCGTACCGGAAAAGTATCCCGGAAAATTATAACGAATGCATGATAATTACTAGAATATTATGTAGGACATATAAAACAAGTTTCAAGTCAAAATGACGTAATCTGATACCAGAACTGATACTGGCTATGGAAAAGCGCGTACCGGAAAGGTGCTCCGAAAAATAAAATAAAAATATGAAAAATCTTAGAAAAATGCGTAGGTCTAGATTCCAAAGTTTGAGATCAAGATCTTTTACTTTGCTATTAAGGCTAATACTGCGCGTGTGTGGCCTTGTGCCTATAAATAGACATTTTAGGCACACAACCCTAGACATTCTATTATTTTCTACGTGGGTTTTGGTGGCTGAAGGGAGGTGGCTGCTGTCCATTGCTTCTCCTTCACCATTTCTTGAGCCTTAGACCAATTCTTCCTTGATTCTTCCTCTCTTCTTCTTACAAACACATAGTAGGGTGGGTTGTGAGGGTGTGAGGTAGTGCTTGTTGCACACTCAGCCACTGTTGAGTGTATCCTTGAGGGCTGGTTGAAGTGTTGAGTTGTGTGAGTGGGAGTTGTGAGTGTTTCCTTGGTAGTGGAAGCTCCAAGAAGCAACCTTTGGGTAGAAAGACCAAGTCTTGTGCACCATTTTCGTGCACCTTTGTTTGGCCTGAGTTGAGGAACCTTGGGAGAGCTCCAAGAGCACACCTTGCTCTGTTTTGAGCTTTGGTAAGTTCCCTCACCTTTGATCTTAAGTTTTGATGCGTAAAGTTGATGTCTTGGCCATGTTTAATGAGTAAACAAGAGGGTATAATGAGTATGAACCTAAAATAGATTAAAAATGCATGCTTTAACGTGTACATGTGTTAAAAGTTAGATCTTTGGGATGGATATTCACGAAATGCAGAAACTGCATTCTGTCGTGAGATATCCGGATATTTGTCGAACAGATATCCGGATATCGATATCCGGATATGGTATCCGGATATTGATATCCGGATATGGGACCTGGGTATCCGGATATGGCATATCCGGATATGTCCATTATGATATGTCCCTTGTGATATCCGGATATCCTGGGATTTCACAGAACAGTAGCCGTGCTGTGTGAACAGTAAGCTATTGAGTGTTTGTGGACCCTAGATTAAGGAAGTTGGACTTCTGTAATTAATGAACTAAGTCAGAATCATATGATTAAGGGCTTATGGCTTTGTTGGGAGCCTTAAGACGTAAAACGTAAAGGAAAGGCGTAGTCTTTAAGTTGTATTCTTGTGATACATAAATATTGATGTATTATTGGTCCATATCAGATTGTGATACTGCTGTTTGTGGACTTGTGAGTGGTTGGACTCTTGGCTTGGATAGCTAGCTTGCAAGGTAAGCTTTCGTGTCCTCGGTTTAGCCATTTGGTTGTTCCACCATGTCCCATGGGGATGGGTTTATGCATGCTGTGTTACATGCTTTAATATTTTGGAAATGCTGTTGAGCTATTTATATGCATTGAGCTTTTATGAGATGCATGTGGTGTCCACCTATACGGTAAGCCTGAGTATGTAGTACATACAAGATGGTGAGGCTGTGGTGAGGTACAGGTAGCGTCCATGTACTCATGTAGGTATAGACGTATTCCTACATTTCTCTGGCCAGTAGATTTGTTAAGCACACATGGCATGATTAATTGCTGCATCGCATGATTTTGGAACTTATATTGTAAATACTGTTTTTGAACTTATATTACACATGTAAGTGAGCTTGGGGTGGAGACTCCTTGAGGACCCCTTGTCTTACTGAGATTTCTTGTTAGAGATCTCACCCCACGTTTGGGGACGCTTATTTCAGGTTCAGGTAATGTTGAGGGCTCAGGTGGCAGGAGGCCAGAGCTGAGCTAGACTATCTGTATGTTGCTGATATGATGGATGCTGTTTATTTGACTGCTGTTATATTTTCCGTTTTATTTATATTATTATGTTGAGACTGATTGTGGGCTTTGTTGCCTTATTTGGTGAGCATGGGATTTGTCCATGCCACATGGTTTGACTATTGTCTTTTAATTTAATGTTGTAATTAATGTATCAGGATTTTGACCCAGGCTGCGTGTTGTAGTCCTGTGGCTTTAGATACTCACTTATGATTTATTTATGAGGTATTTCAGTTAGTTGTTTTGCAATTTTACATACAGGCAATATTTTATGAAATTGATTAAGTAATCAAGTTGGCTAAGGTTAATGACGTCATAATTGAATTAAAGAAAAAGTTATTCCGCATTTTTATTAAGCGTGGCTTAATACGATAGTATGTTAACAATCCGGGTTAACACGGGCTGTTACATTTTATGGTATCAGAGCACTTTCTAGGGAGAAGCCTGTATGTATTGCAATAACCTAGGATGTGTTGTTTTTTGTGTACTTGGCGTTCTCTCTGATTGGTGTGTGTTATGATAATGCATATGTGACCACATGGCGTGGGCCTGATCAACTCATTCTTTGTGTAACTTGTGCAGAGTCATGGTGCCACCAAGGAGGAACACTAGTACGAGTGAGGATCAATCGGATCCTATCCTGGCTGCATTGGCTGAGATGCAGGCGGCCCAACTAGCCGACCAGGAAGCCACGAGGTTGGCGAATCAGGCGATGCTGGACGCGATTCGAGATGCGAACCGGCGAACCACGGCAGAGGTTCTGGAGGAGAACCGGATGGCCAACATGACTATGATAAGGGTCATGTTGGAGGAGTTGAGGGCTGGTCCTGCTGCTAGCCAGTGTCCTCCACCACCTCTACCGCCGCCACCGCCTCCACCTCCGCCTAGTCAACAGGAGGACACCCAGAGTCAGATGGGTGAGGGCAGTCACTTGACGGGGGCTATGCAGACCATCCCCGTATTTGCTGAGGATCGTGACGAGATCGATCGCAGGCTAAATGCTTTCCGCAAGCATAAGCCACCCACTTTCGACGGATCATATGATCCCATTGCTGCTGCCAGATGGCTACAGGCTCTGGATAAGATTTTCCGGATCATGCAATGCACGGATCCGCAGAAGCTGTTGTTCGCCACTTACATGCTGGAGGGCGAGGCCCATGAGTGGTGGACCAATCTTTCTCATGTCTACGAGATGCAGGGCCATGTGATGACGTGGCCATTCTTCGAGGAGAGCTTTCTGGGTCAGTACTTCCCTTATGACTCACAGGAGAGGAAGCAGGGAGAGTTTGACCGGTTGGTTCAGGGCTCGTTGTCTGTCGACGAGTACCTGGCCAAGTTTAATGAGCTGGTCAAGTTCTCTTATTTCCGCATGGCGAGACCGACTCCCGTTTTTCTTGCGGCTAAGTTCCGGAGGGGGCTCAATGAGGATATAGCCGGACATCTTGCTGGTTCTGCTTCGAGAGATTTCGGAGCTTTGGTGCAGCAGTGCCGCGACATTGAGGACTACTGTCGTGCGAGTCAGGCTAAGAAGGCCAAGATTGAGGTGCCGCAGGGTACTGGTGGTTCTACTCCCTGGAAGAACAAAAATTTTACAAACAAGGGAAAGGGCAAACAGTTGGCGGCTAAGCAAGCGCCAAATCAGTTCAAAAAGACTGCTACACAGGGGAACGCCGCTAGACCTCCTGCTCCCAGATGTTCGGGATGCGGGAAGTCACATTTTGGGCCGTGCTCTACCGGACAGTTGATATGCTTCCAGTGTGGCAAGGAGGGCCACTATTCCAGAGATTGCCCGACGGCGAGAGTTGCTGCAGTGCAGGCTGTGCCATTGCAGATGGTTCCTACTGGGGCACCAGCAGTGCCACCTACCACGGTTGATCGTCAGCAGTCGGACAGAGCTCTGAACCTGGTCAGAGGTACTATTACCATTGGTGGTTCAACTATTGATGTGCTGTTTGATTCCGGGGCAACGCACTCTTTTGTTGCTACCCCTATTGTTGTGGGGCTTGAGTTGCCCAGTGATGTGCTTTCTCCACCGATGCGGGTGACCACCGCCACCGGAGAGAAATGTTTGACCTCCACTGTTCATCGCGATGTAGCGTTTCAGTGGGATGGCCGTGACTTCTCGGTAGATCTGATAGGATTGCCGATGGCCAACCTTGAGATTATTCTGGGCATGGATTGGTTGTCCAGAAACTGTGCAATGATTGATTGCTGTGCCAAGAAAGTGGTGATGTCTCCGGGTGGGTCCACAGCCAGTTAGTTCCTCACCGTTCATTTCAGTCCTGCAGGCGAGGAGGGCCTTGAGAGCAGGGGCATTTGGCTATGTCATGTTGGGAGGTTTGGTGAGTGGGACACAGGAGGATCTCACTGGCATTCCTGTGGTGAGGGAATTCCTCGCGGTGTTTCCCGAGGAGATTCCTGAGTTTCCACCGCAGAGGGAGATAGAGTTCTCCATAGATTTATTGCCTGGTGTGGGGCCTATATCGTTGGCTCCATACCGGATGTCGCCACCAGAGTTTGCGGAGCTGAAGAAGCATATCGAGGAGCTTTCAGCAAAAGATTTCATTCGGCCGAGCGTGTTTCCCTGGGGAGCACCGGTCATTTTTGTGAAAAAGAAGGATGGGACCATGCGGTTGTGCACCGACTACAGACAGTTGAACAAGGTGACAATCAAGAACAAGTACCCTCTTCCACGCATTGATGATTTGCTGGATCAGCTCAGGGGTGCTTGCGTGTATTCCAAGATCGATCTCCGGTCCGGTTACCATCAGATACGGGTAAAGCCGGAGGATGTCCCAAAGACAGCATTTCGCTCAAGGTACGGGCATTATGAGTACTTGGTGATTCCGTTTGGACTCACCAATGCACCCGCGGTGTTCATGGACTACATGAACAGGATTTTCCAGCCGTACCTGGATCAGTTTGTAATCGTCTTCATTGACGACATCTTAATTTACTCCAAGACGGAGGAGGAGCATATGGAGCACTTGAAGATTGTTTTGCAAGTGCTAAAAGAGAAAAAGCTATACGCTAAGCCGTCGAAATGCGAGTTCTGGCTCAAGGCGGTGAAATTTCTGGGTCATGTGATTTCTGCTAATGGAGTTGCAGTTGATCCTAACAAGATTGAGGCCGTGATGGACTGGGAGAGGCCCAAGACGGTTACAGAAGTGAGAAGCTTCTTGGGTTTGGCCGGCTACTATAGGAGGTTCATAGAAGGATTCTCCAAGATGGTGCTACCGATGACTCGCCTTACCCGAAAGGAGACTCCATTCGTGTGGACACATGAGTGTGAGGAGTGTTTCCAGGAGTTGAAGGAGAGACTGACTACTGCTCCAGTGTTAGTTCTTCCTGATCCTGCGGAACAGTTTGAGTTATACTGCGATGCCTCTGGAAAGGGGCTAGGCTGTGTGTTGATGCAGAAAGGGAAAGTTGTTGCCTACGCTTCAAGACAGTTGAAACCTCATGAGGAGAACTACCCGACTCACGACTTGGAGTTGGCAGCCATTGTTTTTGCTTTCAAGATTTGGAGGCATTACCTGTTTCGCAGGAAGTTTGCTGTATTTAGTGATCACAAGAGCCTAAAGTATCTGTTTGACCAGAAGGAGTTGAACATGAGACAGCGAAGATGGATGGAGTTCTTGAAGGACTACGACTTTGAGTTGAGGTACCACCCTGGCAAGGCCAATGTGGTAGCCGATGCTTTGAGTCGGAAATCCGTGAGCTTATCCAGCTTGATGATGAGCGACTACGAGGTAATCGAAAAGTTCAGAGACTTGAGAGTGAACTCTTTGTTTGGGGGCGCACTGCTCGAAATGGAAACAGCAGAAGTGATTAATGAGCTTATGGAAAAGATTAAAGAGGCGCAAGTGCAAAGAGAGTGCCTTGATTATGTAAAGAACCAGGACGGTGTGTCTTGGAACGAAGATGGATTGCTGCTGTTTCAGAAGAGGACTGTTATTCCTCGAGGGCCACTGACCGAAGAGGTTATAGCAGAGGCTCATAAAGGCCGGTTCACTATCCACCCTGGTGCTACGAAAATGTATCAGGACTTAAAAAGAAATTTTTGGTGGCCGGGCATGAAGAAGGAAATAGCGGTCTACGTGTCCAAGTGCCTTATTTGCCAGAAAGTAAAGATTGAGCACCAGAAACCGTCTGGTAAACTTCAACCTCTGGAAATTCCACAGTGGAAGTGGGAGAGTATTTCCATGGACTTCGTGGTGGGATTGCCTAAAACTCAGGCTGGTTGTGACTCTATTTGGGTCATTGTGGACAGATTGACCAAGTCTGCCCATTTTCTTCCAGTGAAGGTGAGCTTCACTACAGAGCAGCTGGCCAAGCTTTATGTCCGCGAGATCGTGAGGCTTCACGGGGTGCCCGAGAGTATCATCATTGATAGGGACCCGAAGTTCACATCTCGGTTCTGGGAGGCGCTACAGGAGGCTTTTGGTACGCAGTTGAGATTGAGTACCGCCTATCACCCTCAGACTGACGGACATACTGAGCGGACCATCCAGACATTGGAGGACATGTTGAGAGCTTGCACGTTGGAGCAGGGTTCTGCATGGGATAGGTACCTTCCGTTGGTAGAATTCTCGTACAACAACAGTTTTCATGCTAGTCTGGGCATGGCACCCTACGAGGCGCTGTATGGTAGGAGGTGTCGGACTCCTACCTGCTGGTCTGAGGTTGGAGATAAAGAGCTGTTTGGCTTGGACTTTGTCCAAGATACTACCCTACAGATCTAGATGATCAGGGAAAAGTTGAAGCAGGCGCAGAATCGCCAGAAAAGCTACTATGATGTCAAGCATCGACCACTGGAGTTCAGTGAGGGTGAGCACGTGTTTGTGAGACTTTCACCTGTCACCGGTGTTGGGCGGGCACTCGGAGTGAGGAAGTTGAGCCCGCGATTCATTGGGCCCTACCAGATCCTTGGTAGAGTAGGACCAGTTGCCTATCGACTTGCCTTGCCTCCGAACCTAGCCAACATCCACGACGTGTTTCACGTGTCTCAGCTTCGGAAGTACATAGTAGATCCTTCGCACGTGGTGCAGCCGGATGACGTGGAGGTTCGGGAGAACCTAAAGACTCCCGTCGGACCACTCAAGATTCTCGATCGAGGCGAGAAACAGCTTAGAAGCAAGATCATTCCGATGGTCAAGGTGCAGTGGACTGGGCGTAGTCCCGAGGAGTGCACGTGGGAGCGAGAGCATGAGCTTCTCCGACAGTATCCCGACTTTCGAGACAGGTATGTTTCTGATTTTGAGGACAAAATCCTTAAAAAGGTGGGGTGAATGTAAGAACCCGCACCGCTAATTAAGGTTATTAGTAAATTAATTATGATAATTAGGAAATGATTACATAATTGACCTTAATAATTATTATTGGGGTTAAATAATTATAATGAATGAGTAAAAATGCTGAAAGTCGCTTTTCGGAAGAAAAACGCAGATACCGGTTCTGCTACTCGGTATAAATGCGTACCGGAAAAGTATCCCGGAAAATTATAACGAATGCATGATAATTACTAGAATATTATGTAGGACTTGTAAAACAAGTTTCAAGTCAAAATGACGTAATCTGATGCCAGAACTGATACTGGCTATGGAAAAGATCGTACCGGAAAGGTGCTCCGAAAAATAAAATAAAAATATGAGAAATCTTACAAAAATGCGTAGGTCTAGATTCCAAAGTTTGAGATCAAGATCTTTTACTTTGCTATTAAGGCTAATACTGCGCGTGTGTGGCCTTGTGCCTATAAATAGACATTTTAGGCACACAACCCTAGACATTCTATTATTTTCTTCGTGGGTTTTGGTGGCTGAAGGGAGGTGGCTGCTGTCCATTGCTTCTCCTTCACCATTTCTTGAGCCTTAGACCAATTCTTCCTTGATTCTTCCTCTCTTCTTCTTACAAACACATAGTAGGGTGGGTTGTGAGGGTGTGAGGTAGTGCTTGCTGCACACTCAGCCACTGTTGAGTGTATCCTTGAGGGCTGGTTGAAGTGTTGAGTTGTGTGAGTGGGAGTTGTGAGTGTTTCCTTGGTAGTGGAAGCTCCAAGAAGCAACCTTTGGGTAGAAAGACCAAGTCTTGTGCACCATTTTCGTGCACCTTTGTTTGGCCTGAGTTGAGGAACCTTGGGAGAGCTCCAAGAGCACACCTTGCTCTGTTTTGAGCTTTGGTAAGTTCCCTCACCTTTGATCTTAAGTTTTGATGCTTAAAGTTGATGTCTTGGCCATGTTTAATGAGTAAACAAGAGGGTATAATGATTATGAACCTAAAATAGATTAAAAATGCATGCTTTAACGTGTACATGTGTTAAAAGTTGGATCTTTGGGATGGATATTCACGAAATGTAGAAACTGCATTCTGTCGTGAGATATCCGGATATTTGTCGAACAGATATCCGGATATCGATATCCGGATATGGTATCCGGATATTGATATTCGGATATGGGACCTGGGTATCCGGATATGGCATATCCGGATATGTCCAGTGTGATATCCGGATATGGCATATCCGGATATGTCCCTTGTGATATCCGGATATCCTGGGATTTCACAGAACAGTAGCCGTGCTGTGTGAACAGTAAGCTATTGGGTGTTTGTGGACCTAGATTAAGGAAGTTGGACTTCTGTAATTAATGAACTAAGTCAGAATCATATGATTAAGGGCTTATGGCTTTGTTGGGAGCCTTAAGACGTAAAACGTAAAGGAAAGGCGTAGTCTTTAAGTTGTATTCTTGTGATACATAAATATTGATGTATTATTGGTCCATATCAGATTGTGATACTGCTGTTTGTGGACTTGTGAGTGGTTGGACTCTTGGCTTGGATAGCTAGCTTGCAAGGTAAGCTTTCGTGTCCTCGGTTTAGCCATTTGGTTGTTCCACCATGTCCCATGGGGATGGGTTTATGCATGCTGTGTTACATGCTTTAATATTTTGGAAATGCTGTTGAGCTATTTATATGCAATGAGCTTTTATGAGATGCATGTGGTGTCCACCTATACGGTAAGCCTGAGTATGTAGTACATACAAGATGGTGAGGCAGTGGTGAGGTACAGGTAGCGTCCATGTACTCATGTAGGTATAGACGTATTCCTACATTTCTCTGGCCAATAGATTTGATAAACACACATGGCATGATTAATTGCTGCATCGCATGATTTTGGAACTTATATTGTAAATACTGTTTTTGAACTTATATTACACATGTAAGTGAGCTTGGGGTGGACACTCCTTGAGGACCCCTTGTCTTACTGAGATTTCTTGTTAGAGATCTCACCCCACGTTTGGGGACGCTTATTTCAGGTTCAGGTAATGTTGAGGGCTCAGGTGGCGGGAGGCCAGAGCTGAGCTAGACTATCTGTATGTTGCTGATATGATGGATGCTGTTTATTTGACTGCTGTTATGTTTTCCGTTTTATTTATATTATTATGTTGAGACTGATTGTGGGCTTTGTTGCCTTATTTGGTGAGCATGGGGTTTGTCCATGCCACATGGTTTGACTATTGTCTTTTAATTTAATGTTGTAATTAATGTATCAGGATTTTGACCCAGGCTGCGTGTTGTAGTCCTGTGGCTTTAGATACTCACTTATGATTTATTTATGAGGTATTTCAGTTAGTTGTTTTGCAATTTTACATACAGGCAGTATTTTATGAAATTGATTAAGTAATCAAGTTGGCTAAGGTTAATGACGTCATAATTAAATTAAAGAAAAAGTTATTCCGCATTTTTATTAAGCGTGGCTTAATACGATAGTATGTTAACAATCCGGGTTAACACGGGTTGTTACATCCTTCTTCATGCCCGACCACCAAAAGTTTCTTTTTAAGTCCTGGTACATTTTTGTAGCACCAGGGTGGATAGTAAACCGGCCCTTATGAGCCTCTGCCATAACCTCTTCTGTCAATGGCCCTCGAGGGATAACAATCCTCTTCTAGAACAACAGCAATCCGTCCTCGTTCCAAGACACACCGTCCTGGTTCTTCACATAATCAAGGCACTCTCTCTGCACTTGCGCCTCTTTAATCTTTTCCATCAGCTCATTAATCACCTCTGCTGTTTCCATCTCAAGCAGTGCGCCCCCAAACAAGGAGTTCACTCTCAAGTCTCTGAACTTTTCAATTACCTCGTAGTCGCTCATCATCAAGCTGGATAAGCTCACGGATTTCCGACTCAAAGCATCGGCTACCACATTGGCCTTGCCAGGGTGATACCTCAACTCAAAGTCGTAGTCCTTCAAGAACTCCATCCATCTCCATTTTCTCATGTTCAACTCCTTCTGGTCAAACAGATACTTCGGGCTCTTGTGATCACTGAATACAACAAACTTCATGCCAAACAGGTAATGCCTCCAAATCTTGAAAGCAAAAACAATGGCTGCCAACTCCAAGTCGTGAGTCGGGTAGTTCTCCTCATGAGGTTTCAACTGTCTTGAAGCGTAAGCAACCGCTTTCCCTTTCTGCATCAGCACACAGCCTAATCCTTTACCAGAGGCATCGCAGTATAACTCAAACTGTTCCGCAGGATCAGGAAGGACTAACACAGGAGCAGTATTCAGTCTCTCCTTCAACTCCTGGAAACACACCTCACACTCATGTGTCCACACGAATGGAGTCTCCTTTCGGGTAAGGCGAGTCATCGGTAGCACCATCTTGGAGAATCCCTCTATGAACCTCCTGTAGTACCCAGCCAAACCCAAGAAGCTTCTCACTTCTGTAACCGTCTTGGGCCTCTCCCAGTCCATCACGGCCTCAATCTTGTTAGGATCAACTGCAACTCCATCAGCGGAAATCACATGACCCAGAAATTTCACCGCCTTGAGCCAAAACTCACATTTCGACGGCTTAACATAAAGCTTATTCTCTTTCAACACTTGCAGAACAATCTTCAAGTGCTCAGCATGCTCCTCCTCCGTCTTGGAGTAAATTAAGATGTCGTCAATGAAGACGATCACAAACTGATCCAGGTACGGCTGGAAAATCCTGTTCATGTAGTCCATGAACACTGCGGGTGCATTGGTGAGTCCAAACGGGATCACCAAGTACTCGTAATGCCCGTACCTCGAGCGAAACGCTGTTTTAGGGACATCCTCCAGCTTTACCCGTATCTGATGGTAACCGGACCGGAGGTCGATCTTGGAATATACACAAGCACCCCTGAGCTGATCCAGCAAATCGTCAATGCGTGGAAGAGGGTACTTGTTCTTGATTGTCACCTTGTTCAACTGTCTGTAGTCGGTGCACAACCGCATGGTCCCATCTTTCTTTTTCACAAAAATGACCGCTGCTCCCCAGGGAGACACACTCGGCCGAATGAAATCTTTCGCTGAAAGCTCCTCAATATGCTTCTTCAGCTCCGCCAACTCTGGTGGCGACATCCGGTATGGAGCCAACGATATAGGCCCCACACCAGGCAATAAGTCAATGGAGAACTCTATCTCCCTCTGCGGTGGAAACTCAGGAATCTCCTCGGGAAACACCTCGAGGAATTCCCTCACCACAGGAATGCCAGTGAGATCCTCCTATGTCCCACTCACCAAACCTCCCAACATGACATAGCCAAATGCCCCTGCTCTCAAGGCCCTCCTCGCCTGCAGGACTGAAATGAACGGTGAGGAACTGGCTGTGGACCCACCCGGAGACATCACCACTTTCTTGGCACAGCAATCAATCATTGCACAGTTTCTGGACAACCAATCCATGCCCAAAATAATCTCAAGGTTGGCCATCGGCAATCCTATCAGATCTACCGAGAAGTCACGGCCATCCCACTGAAACGCTACATCGCGATGAACAGTGGAGGTCAAACATTTTTCTCCGGTGGCGGTGGTCACCCGCATCGGTGGAGAAAGCACATCACTGGGCAACTCAAGCCCCACAGCAATAGGGGTAGCAACAAAAGAGTGCGTTGCCCCGGAATCAAAAAGCACATCAACAGCTGAACCACCAATGGTAACAGTACCTCTGACCAGGTTCGGAGCTCTTTCCGACCGCTGACGATCCAAAGTGTACACACGCCCCGTGGTAGGTGGCACGGCTGGTGCCCCAGTAGGAACCATCTGCAATGGCACAGCCTGCACTGCAGCAACTCTCGCCGTCGGGCAATCTCTGGAATAGTGGCCCTCCTTGCCACACTGGAAGCATATCAGCTGTCCGGTGGAACACGGTCCAAAGTGTGACTTCCCGCATCCCGAGCATCTGGGAGCAGGAGGTCGAACCGCGCTCCCCTGAGTAAAAGTCTTTTTGAACTGATTTGGCGTTTGCTTAGCCGCCAACTATTTGCCCTTGCCCTTGTTCGCAAAATTTTTGTTCTTCCAGGGAGTGGAACCGCCGGTACCCTGTGGCACCTCAATCTTGGCCTTCTTGGCCTTACTCGTGCTGTAGAAGTCCTCAATATCACGACACTGCTGGACCAGTGTCCCAAAATCTCTGGAAGCAGACCCAGCTAAGTAACCAGCAATATCCTCACTAAGTCCCCTGCGGAACTTAGCAGCCAAGAATGTAGGAGTAGGCCTCGCCATCCTGAAGTGTGAAAACTTCACCAGCTCATTAAACTTGGCCAGGTACTCGTCGACAGACAACGAGCCCTGAACCAACCGGTCAAACTCCCCCTGCTTCCTCTCCTGTGAGTCATAAGGGAAGTACTGACCCAGAAAGCACTCCTCGAAGAATGGCCACGTCATCACACGGCCCTGCATCTCGTAGACATGAGAAAGGTTGATCCACCACTCATGGGCCTCGCCCTCCAGCATGTAAGTGGCGAACAACAGCTTCTGCGGATCGGTGCACTGCATGATCCAGAAAATCTTATCCAGCGCCTGTAGCCATCTGGCAGCAGCAATGGGATCATAAGATCCGTCGAAAGTAGGTGGCTTATGCTTGCGGAAAGCATTCAGCCTGCGATCGATCTCGTCACGATCCTCAGCAAATACGGGGATGGTCTGCATAGCCCCCGTCAAGTGACTGCCCTCACCCATCTGACTCTGGGTGTCCTCCTGTTGACTAGGCGGAGGTGGAGGCGGTGGCGGCGGTGGAGGTGGTGGAGGACACTGGCCAGCACCAGGACCAGCCCTCAACTCCTCCAACATGACCCTCATCATAGTCATGTTGGCCATCCGGTTCTCCTCCAGAACCTCTGCCGTGGTTCGCCGGTTCGCATCTCGAATAACGTCCAGCATCGCCTGGTTTGCCAACCTCGTGGCTTCCTGGTCGGCTAGTCGGGCCGCCTGCATCTCAGCCAATGCAGCCAGGACAGGATCCGATTGATCCTCGCTCGTACTAGTGTTCCTCCTTGGTGGCACCATGACTCTGCACAAGTTACACAAAGAATGAGTTGATCAGGCCCACGCCATGTGGTCACATATGCGTTATCATAACACACACCAATCAGAGAGAACGCCAAGTAGACACGCAACGACACATCCTAAGTTATTGCAATACATACAGGCTTTTCCCTAGAAAGTGCTCTGATACCATAAAATGTAACAGCCCGTGTTAACCTGGATTGTTAACACACTATCGTATTAAGCCACGCTTAATTAAAATGCGGAATAACTTTTTCTTAATTCAATTATGACGTCATTAAACTTAACCAACTTGATTACTTAATCAATTTCATAAAATACTGCCTGTATGTAAATTGCAAGACAACTAACTGAATACCTCGTACATAAACATAATGTGAGTATCTAAAACCACATGACTACAACATGCAGCCTGGGTCAAAATCCTGATACTTTAATTACAACATCAAATTAAAGGACAATAGTCAAACCATGTGGCATGGACAAACCCTATGCTCACCAAATAAAGGCAACAATGCCCAAAAACAGTCTCAACATAAACTCAGCAGAAAACATAAACAACAGTCGGAAAACATAACAGCAGTCAAATCCAGCAGGACAACATATCATAACTATCAACTCAGCTCTGGCCTCCTGCCACCTGAGCCCTCAACATTACCTGATCCTGAAATAAGCGTCCCCAAACGTGGGGTGAGATCTCTAACAAGAAATCTCAGTAAGACAAGGGGTCCTCAAGGAGTCTCCACCCCAAGCTCACTTACATGTGTAATATAAGTTCCAAAAACAGTATTTACAATATAAGTTCCAAAATCATGCGATGCAGCAATTAATCATGCCATGTGTGCTTAACAAATCTACTGGCCAGAGAAATGTAGGAATACGTCTATGCCTACATGAGTACAAGGATACTACCTGCACCTCACCCACAGCCTCACCATCTTGTATGTACTACATACTCAGGCTTACCGTCTAGGTGGACACCACATGCATCTCATAAAAGCTCATTGCATATAAACAGCTCAACAGCATTTTCAAAACAATAAAGCATGTAACACAGCATGCATAAACCCATCCCCATGGGACATGGTGGAACAACAAAATGGCTAAACCGAGGACACGAAAGCTTACCTTGCAAGCTAGCTATCCAAGCCAAGAGTCCAACCACTCACAAGTCCAAAAACAGCAGTATAACAATCTGATATGGACCAATAATACATCAATATTCATGCATCACAAGCATACAACTTAAAGACTACGCCTTTCCTTTACGTTTTACGTCTTAAGGCTTCCAACAAAGCCATAAGCCCTTAGTCATGTGATTCTGACTTAGTTCAATTATTACAGAAGTTCAACTTCCTTAATCTAGGGTCCACAAACCCCCAATAGCTCACTGTTCACACAGCACAGCTACTGTCTGCGCAAACCCAGGATATCCGGATATCAGAAGGGACATATCCGGATATGTCATATCCGGATATCCCAATGGTCATATCCGGATATACAATATCCGGATACCTAGATCCCATATCCGGATATCAATATCCGGATACCATATCCGGATACTGATATCCGGATATCTGTTCGACAAATATCCGGATATCTCACGACAGAATGTAGTTTCTGCATTTCGTGAATATCCAACCCAAAGATCCAACTTTTAACACATGTACACGTTAAAGCATGCATCTTTAATCCATTTTAGGTTCATACTCATTATACCTTCTTGTTTACTCATTAAACATGGCCAAGACATCAACTTTAAGCATCAAAACTTAAGATCAAAGGTGAGGAAACTTACCAAAGCTCAAAACAGAGCAAGGTGTGCTCTTGGAGCTCTCCTAAGACACTTCAAACTCAGCCTAAGTAGGAGCACGAAAATGACACCACAAAGATGGGTTCTTGCACCACAAGATGGCTCCTTGGCACCACCAATGCCAAGCCAAAGGTTCAAGTCACTCAAACTCACCAACTCAGCCCACTAACCTCACACACAGCAGCTGAAACACAGCCAAGAACACTCCTTTCACTCTCACAAGGATGATCACAAGTGTTTATGAAGAGGAAAGGGAAGGAATGGTGAAGAAGATTGAAGGAGAAAGGCCACAAGCTCACAAATGGTGAAAGAATGCCATGTACAGTGCCAAACTCTCAGAAAACTCAGCCTCTCACGTAGGAATAGTGGCTGCCTAGGGTTGTGTGCCTTAGTGTGTCTATTTATAGGCACATGGCCACTTAACGCGCAGTATTAGCCTTAATAGCAAAGTAAAAGATCTTGATCCCAAACTTTGTAATCTAGACCTAGACATTTTTCTAAGATTTGTCATGTTTTTATTTTATTTTTCGGAGCACCTTTCCGGTACGCGCTTTTCCATAGCCAGTATCAGTTCTGGCATCAGATTACGTTATTTTGACTTGAAACTTGTTTTACAAGTCCTACATAATATTCTAGTAATTATCATGCATTCGTTATAATTTTCCGGGATACTTTTCCGGTACGCATTTATACCGAGTAGCAGAACCGGTATCTGCGCTTTTCTTCCGAAAAGCGACTTTTAGCATTCTTACCCACTAATTGTAATTATTAAAGCCTCATAATAATCATTAGGGTCAATTATGGAATTATTTCCTAATTATCATAATTAATTTACTAATTACCTTAATTAGCGGTGCGGGTTCTTACACCCAGTCCACTGCACCTTGACCATCGGAATAGTCTTGCTTCTAAGCTGTTTCTTGCCTCGATCGAGAATCTTGAGTGGTCCGACGGGAGTCTTTAGGTTCTCTCGAACCTCCACATCATCTGGCTGCACCACGTGCGAAGGTTCTGCTATGTACCTCCGAAGCTGAGACACGTGAAACACGTCATGGAGGTTGGCTAGGTTCGGAGGTAAGGCAAGTCGATAGGCTACAGGTCCTACTCTACCAAGGATCTGGTAAGGCCCAATGAATCGCGGGCTCAACTTCCTCACTCCGAGTGCCCGTCCAACACCGGTGACAGGTGAAAGTCTCACAAAAGAAGAGGAAATTGGGACCCAAACGACAGCAACTCTTGGCAGAACATGTCAAGGAACTCTTGGAGGCCGGTTTTATCCGGGAAATTCAATATACAACATGGTTAGCAAATGTTGTGATGGTGAAAAAGCCAAATGGCAAATGGAGAGTTTGTACCGACTATACGGATTTAAACAAAGTCTGCCCCAAAGATTCGTATCCAATGCCCAACATAGACAAGCTGGTAGACAACTCGGCAGGTTTTCAGCTTCTATCCTTCATGGATGCATATTCAGGTTATAACCAAATTCCGATGTATCCAGAGGACCAGGAAAAAATAGCTTTCATTGCTGAAAAAGCAAATTATTGTTATAATGTCATGCCATTTGGATTGAAAAATTCAGGGGTAACATATCAACGAATGATGAATAAGGTCTTTGAAGATCAGCTGGGGAAAAATGTCAAGGTCTATATCGATGACATGATTGTAAAATCCTTCTGTGCTGCCACACATATCCAGGAATTGGAGCAGACCTTCAAAAAACTCAGGGCGTACTGCATTCGGCTAAACCCAGCTAAATGCGCATTTGGAGTTCATGTAGGAAAATTTTTGGGCTTCATGTTAACTCACCGCGGGATCGAGGCTAATCCCGAAAAATGCAGGGCGGTTCTAGACATGAAGGAACCGCGAAACAAGAAGGAAATACAACAACTGACGGGAAGAATAGCGGCCTTAACACGGTTTTTACCAAAGTCGGCTGAAAACGCCCTCCCATTCTTTAAACTATTGAAAAAGGAGGCAGCGGAAGATTGGAATCCGGAGTGCCAACGGGCGTTTAATAAGCTAAAGCAATGTTTAACAACCCCGCCACTACTATCAAAACCCGAGTTGGGAGACTTCCTAATCTTATACCTGGCTGTAGGAGAAGAAGCTGTAAGCGCGGTCCTAATCAAGGAAACTGAGGAGGGTCAAAAGCCGATTTACTTCATCAGTAGAGCGCTACAAGGCACAGAACTATGGTACCAAAAGTTGGAAAAAGTAGCATATGCTTTGCTAGTCACATCAAGGAAGTTGCGGCCCTACTTCCAAGGACACCAGATCAGGGTTCGCACTAACCAACCCGTTCGACAGGTGTTGCATAAACCAGACCTAGCCGGGAGAATGGCCAATTAGGCAATTGAACTAAGTGAATATGACATAGTCTATGAAAGCCGAAAGGCTATTAAATCACAAGCTGTAAGAACCCGCACCGCTAATTAAGGTAATTAGTAAATTAACTATGATAATTTGGAAATGATTCCATAATTGACCTTAATAATTATTATTTGGCTTAAATCATTATAGTTAGTGAGTAAAAATGCTGAAAGTCGCTTTTCGGAAGAAAAGTGCAGATACCGGTTCTGCTACCCGGTATAAATGCGTACAGGAAAAGTATCCCGGAAAATTATAACGAATGCACGATAATTACTAGAATATTATGTAAGACTTGTAAAACAAGTTTCAAGTTAAAATAATGTAATCTGATGCCAGAACTGATACTAGCTATGGAAAAGAGCGTACCGGAAAGGTGCTCCGAAAAATAAAATAAAAATATGACAAATCTTAGAAAAATGTGTAGGTCTAGATTCCAAAGTCTGGGATCAAGATCTTTTGCGTTGTTATTAAGGCTAATACTGCGTGTTATGACTTAAGTGGCTATATATGTGCATTTTGCACAAAACCCTAGACAAATCTCCAGCCTCTACGTGACTCCCTTGGGTGGCTGCATAGTGGTTACTGTTCCATTGCCTTCTCCTTCACCATTTCTTGAATTTGAGACCATTTCCCTCACCATTCTTCTCTTTAACACCTAGGGTGAGTGTGCTTGTGCTTGGTGAGAGTAAGGAGTGACCTTTGGAGAGTGTCTAGCTACTGTGTATGGTTGTAGGGGCTGAGTCCTTTGTGTGAGAAGAGTGGAGGTCATGATCATGGCATTTTAAGGTCCAAGAAGCAACCTTTGGTGCCAAGAACCAACCTTTGGTGTGCCATTTTCGTACACAGTGTTGTGGCTGACTTTGGAGTTGTTGAGTGAGCTCCAAGAGCATCATCTACTCTGCTTTTGGCTTGTGGTATGATCATCACCTTTGAACTTGAGTTCACATGCTTTAAAAATGGAACCTTGATGCATGTATTTAACTAAGTTGATAACTTAAGGGTGGGGAAGGTTAAACACACTTAGAAATGCATGTTTAAGTGTCTAAAATCGGTTAAAAGTGGGATCTTTGGACTGGATATTCACGAAATGCAGAAACTGCATTCTGTCGTGAGATATCCAGATATTTGTCGAACAGATATCCAGATATCAGTATCCGGATATGGTATCCGGATGAGGGATCTGGGTATCCGGATATGGTATATCCGGATATGGTCAGTGTGATATCTGGATATGGCATATCCGGATATGTCCCTTGCAATATCCGGATATTCTGGGATTTCGCATAACAGTAGCTGTGCTGTGTGAACAGTAAGCTATTGGGGGTTTGTGGACCCTAGATTAAGGAAGTTGAACTTCTGTAATTAATGGATTAAGTCAGAATCATATGATTAAGGGCTTATGGCTTTGTTGGAAGCCTTAAGACGTAAAACGTAAAGGAAAGACTTAGTCTTTAAGTTATATGCTTGTGATGCATAATTAATGATGTATTATTGGTCCATATCAGATTGTGATACTGCTGTGTTTGAACTTGTGAGCGGTTGGACTCTTGGCTTGGATAGCTAGCTTGCAAGGTAAGCTTTCGTGTCCTCGATTTAGCCATTTTGTGGTTCCACCATGTCCCATGGGGATGTGGTTTATGTATGCTGTGTTACATGCTTTGATGTTTTGGAAATGCTGTTGAGCTATTATACGCAATGTGCTTTTATGATATGCATGTGGTGTCCACCTATACGGTAAGCCTGAGTATGTAGTACATACAAGATGGTGAGGCTGTGGGTGAGGTGCAAGCGGTGTTCCTTGTACTCATGTGGGTTTAGACGTATTCCTGCATTTCTCTGGCCAGTAGATTTGATAAACACACATGGCATGAATATCTGCTGCATTGCATAGTTTTGGAACTTATATTGTAAATACTATTTTTGAACTTATATTACACATGTAAGTGAGCTTGAGGTGGAAGATCCTTGAGGACCCCTTGTCTTACTGAGATTTCTTGTTTAGAGATCTCACCCCACATTTGGGGACGCTTATTTCAGGATCAGGTAATGTTGAGGGCTCAGGTGGCAGGAGGCCAGAGCTGAGTTGATATTTGTGATATCCTGACATGCTGGATGTTGACTGCTGTTATGTTTTCTGTTAAGTTTATGTTGAGACTGTTGTTGGGCATTGTGCCTTATTTGGTGAGCATGGGGTTTGTCCATGCCACATGGATTGGTTATTATCTTTTATTTAAGTTGTAATTAAAGTATCAGGATTTTGACCCAGGCTATGTGTTGTAGTCCTGTGGCTTTAGATACCCACTTATTACTTATATATGAAGTATTACAGTTAGTTGTCTTGCAAATTTACATACAGGAAGTATTTTATGAAATTGATTAAGTAATCAAGTTGGCTAAAGTTAATGACGTCATAATTGAATTAAAGAAAAAGTTATTCCGCATTTTAATTAAGCGTGGCTTAATACGATAGTATGTTAACAATCCGGGTTAACACGGGCTGTTACATTTTATGGTATCAAAGCACTTTCTAGGGAAAAGCCTGTATGTATTGCAATAACTTAGGATGTTTCGTTGCGTGTCTACTTTGTGTTCTCTCTGATTGGTGTGTATTATGATAATGCATATGTGACCACATGGCGTGGGCCTGATCAACTCATTCTTTCTGTAACTTGTGCAGAGTCATGGTGCCACCAAGGAGGAACCCTAGTACGAGCGAGGATCAATCGGATCCTATCCTGGCTGCATTAGCTGAGATGCAGGGGGCCCGACTAGCCGACCAGGAGGTCACGAGATTGGCAAACCAGGCGATGCTGGACGCCATCAGAGAGGCGAACCGGCGAGCCACTGCTGAGGTTCTGGAGGAGAACCGGATGGCCAACATGACTATGATGAGGGTCATGTTGGAGGAGTTGAGGGCTGGTCCTGCTGCTGGCCAGTGTCCTCCACCACCTCCACCGCCGCCACCGCCTCCACCTCCGCCTAGTCAACAGGAGGACACCCAGAGTCAGATGGGTGAGGGCAGTCATTTGACGGGGGCTTTGCAGACCATACCCGTATTTGCTGAGGATCGTGACGAGATCGACCGCAGGCTGAATGCTTTCCGCAAGCATAAGCCACCTTCTTTCGACGGATCATATGATCCCATCGCTGCTGCCAGATGGTTACAGGCGTTGGACAAGATCTTCCGGATCATGCAGTGTACCGATCCGCAGAAGCTGATGTTTGCCACTTACATGTTGGAGGGTGAGGCCCATGAGTGGTGGACCAACATTTCTCACATCTACGAGATGCAGGGCCGTGTGATGACGTGGCCATTCTTTGAGGAGTGTTTTCTGGGTCAGTACTTTCCATATGACTCTCAGGAAAGGAAGCAGGGAGAGTTTGACCGTTTGGTGCAGGGCTCGTTGTCTGTGGACGAGTACCTGGCCAAGTTTAATGAGCTGGTCAAGTTTGCTCATTTCCGTATGGCGAGACCGACTCCTATTTTTCTTGCTGCTAAGTTCCGGAGGGGACTTAATGAGGACATTGTTGGACATCTTGCTGGTTCTACTTCGAGAGACTTCAGAGCTTTAGTACAGCAATGCCGCGACATTGAGGACTACTTCCGCGCGAGTCAGGCCAAGAAGCCCAAGATTGAGGTGCCACAGGGTACTGGTGGTTCCGCTTCCTAGAGAGACAGGAAGCTTGGAAATAAAGGCAAGGGCAAACAGTTGGCGGCTAAGCAAGCGCCAAATCAGTTCAAAAAGACTTCTACTCAGGGTAGCGCAGCTAGACCTCCTGCTCCCAGATGCTCGGGATGTGGGAAGTCACATTTTGGGCCGTGTGCTACCGGTCAGCTGATTTGCTTTCAGTGTGGCAAGGAGGGCCACTACTCCAGAGATTGCCCGACGGCGAGAGTTGCTGCAGTGCAGGCTGTGCCATTGCAGATGGTTCCTACTGGAGCGCTAGCAGTGCCACCTACTACGGGGCTAGTATACACACTTGATCGTCAGCAGTCGGACAGAGCTCCGAACCTGGTCAGATGTACTGTTACCATTGGTGGTTCAGCTGTTGACGTATTGTTTGATTCCGGGGCAACGCACTCTTTTGTTGCTACCTCTATTGCTGTGGGGCTTGAGTTTCCCAGTGATGTGCTTTCTCCACCGATGCGGGTGACCACCGCCACCGGAGAAAAATGCTTGACCTCCACTGTTCATCGCGATGTAGCGTTTCAGTGGGATGGTCGTGACTTCTCGGTAGATCTGATAGGATTGCCGATGGCCAACCTGGACATTATTCTGGGCATGGATTGGTTGTCCAGAAACTGTGCATTGATTGATTGTTGTGCCAAGATAGTGGTGTTGTCTCCGGGTGGGTCCATAGCCAGTTCCTCACCGTTCATTTCAGTCCTACAGGCGAGGAGAGCCTTGAGAGCAGGGGCATTTGGCTATGTTATGTTGGGAGGTTTGGTGAGTGGGACACAGGAGGATCTCACTGGCCTTCATGTGGTGAGGGAATTCCTTGAGGTGTTTCCCTAGGAGATTCTTGAGTTTCCACCGCAGAGGGTGATAGAGTTCTCCATATATTTATTGCCTGGTGTGGGGCCTATCTTATTGGCTCCATACCGGATGTCGCCACCGGAGTTGGCGGAGCTGAAGAAGCATATTGAGGAGCTTTCAGCGAATGATTTCATTCAGCCGAGTGTGTCTCCCTGGGGAGCACCGGTCATTTTTGTGAAAAAGAAAGATGGGACTATGCTGTTGTGCACCGACTACAGACAGTTGAACAAGGTGATAATCAAGAACAAGTATCCTCTTCCACGCATTGATGACTTGCTGGATCAGCTCAGGGGTGCTTGCGTATATTCCAAAATTGATCTCCGGTCTGGTTACCATCAGATACGGGTAAAGCCGGAGGATGTTCCGAAGACCGCGTTTCACTCAAGGTACGGGCATTATGAGTATTTGGTGATCCCGTTTGGACTCACCAATGCACCCGCTGTGTTCATGGACTACATGAACAGGATCTTCCAGCCGTACCTGGATCAGTTTGTGATCGTCTTCATTGACGACATCTTAATTTACTCCAAGACGGAGGAGGAGCATGCTGAGCACTTGAAGATTGTTTTGCAAGTGTTAAAAGAGAAAAAGATATATGCTAAGCCGTCAAAATGTGAGTTTTGCCGCAAGACGGTGAAATTTCTGGGTCATGTGATTTCTGCTGATGGAGTTGCAGTTGATCCTAACAAGATTGAGGCCGTGATGGATTGGGAGAGGCCCAAGACGGTTACAGAAGTGAGAAGCTTCTTGGGTTTGGCAGTGTACTACAGGAGGTTCATAGAGGGATTCTCCAAGATGGTGCTACCGATGACTTGCCTGACCCGAAAGGAGACTCCATTCGTGTGGACACATGAGTGTGAGGAGTGCTTCCAGGAGTTGAAGGAGAGACTGACTACTGCTCCTGTGTTATTCTTTCCTGATCCTGCGGAGCAGTTTGAGTTATACTGCGATGCCTCTGGTAAAGGGCTAGGCTGTGTGTTGATGCAGAAAGGGAAAGCTGTTGCTTATGCTTCAAGACAGTTGAAACCTCATGAGGAGAACTACCCGACTCACGACTTGGAGTTGGCAGCCATTGTTTTTGCTTTCAAGATTTGGAGGCATTACCTGTTTGGCACGAAGTTTGCTGTATTCAGTGATCACAAGAGCCTGAAGTATCTGTTTGACCAGAAGGAGTTGAACATGAGAGAGTGGAGATGGATGGAGTTCTTGAAGGACTACGACTTTGAGTTGAGGTATCACCCCGGCAAGGCCAATGTCGTAGCCGATGCTTTGAGTCGGAAATCCGTGAGCTTATCCAGTTTGATGATGAGCGACTATGAGGTGATTGAAAAGTTCAGAGACTTGAGAGTGAACTCCTTGTTTGGGGGCGCACTACTTGAGATGAAAACAGCAGAAGTGATTAATGAGCTGATGGAAAAGATTAAAGAGGCGCAAGTACAAAGAGAGTGCCTAGATTATGTGAAGAACCAGGACGGTGTGTCTTGGAACGAGGATGGTTTATTGCTGTTCCAGAAGAGGATTGTTATTCCTCGAGGGCCATTGACTGAGGAGGTTATGGCAGAGGCTCATAAGGGCCAGTTTACTATCCACCCTGGTGCTACAAAAATGTACCAGGACTTAAAAAGAAATTTTTGGTGGCCGGGCATGAAGAAGGACATAGCGGTCTACGTCTCCAAGTGTCTTATATGTCAGAAGGTGAAGATCGAGCACCAGAAACCGTCTGGTAAGCTTCAACCTCTGGAGATTCCACAGTGGAAGTGGGAGAGTATTTCCATGGACTTCGTGGTGGGATTGCCCAAAACTCAGACTGGTTGTGACTCTATCTGGGTCATTGTGGACAGATTGACTAAGTCTGCCCATTTTCTTCCAGTGAAGGTGAGCTTCACTACAGAGCAGTTGGCCAAGCTATATGTCCGCGAGATTGTGAGGCTTCACGGGGTGCCCGAGAGTATCATCAGTGATAGGGACCCGAAGTTCACAACTCGGTTCTAGGAGGCGCTGCAGGAGGCCTTTGGTACGCAGTTGAGATTGAGTACCGCCTATCACCCTCAGACTGACGGACAGACTGAGCGGTCCATCCAGACATTGGAGGACATGTTGAGAGCTTGCACGTTGGAGCAGGGTTCTGCATGGGATAGGTACCTTCCGTTGGTAGAATTCTCGTACAACAACAGTTTTCATGCTAGCCTGGGCATGGCACCCTACGAGGCGCTGTATGGTAGGAGGTGTCGAACTCCTACTTGCTGGTCTGAGGTTGGAGATAAAGAGCTATTTGGCTTGGACTTTGTCCAAGATACTACCCAGCAGATCCAGATGATCAGGGAAAAGTTGAAGCAGGCGCAGAATCGCCAGAAAAGCTACTAGGATGTCAAGCATCGTCCACTGGAGTTCGAGGAAGGGCGTGCACGTGTTTGCTAGACTTTCACCTGTCACCGGTG